>JBCJKH010057467.1:0-30937 GCA_039877255.1 Loriculus beryllinus | reverse complement strand
AGGGAAGGGAAGGGAAGGGAAGGGAAGGGAAGGGAAGGGAAGGGAAGGGAAGGGAAGGGAAGGGAAAGGAAAGGAAGCGAAGGGAAAGGAAGGGAAGGGAAGGGAAGGGAAGGGAAGAAGGAAAGGAAAAGGAAAGGGAAAGGAAAGGGAAAGGAAAGGGAAAGGGTAGGAAGCATTTAAATGGGATAGGGATTCAGGAAGGGGTCCTGTGAGCATCTCCAGACCTGCAAGAGCTGATGGAACGGGGCAGGCAGTGGTGGTAGAGCAGGGTTTGTTCCTTGCTTTCCTTTTTAGCTTCCCAGGATTTTGAATCCCTGGGCTACGCTCATCCTCTTCTTCCTCCTTCACATGATTTATCTCCTCCTTGCCTGTAGCTTAGTAAAAACATAACTGTAGGTGCAGTCATACAGTTTGTGGGCTGGGTAGATCTGCTGCTGTCAGCTAACTCAGTAAGGCACTTAGGGCATCAATGGCCCTTTCCCCCCTCCTGTGCCCCTTGTATCATGCATCAGCAAAATGAGTTGCATGTTCTCAGCTGCCATCAGCTTGATCCTCTCTGCTGCCAAGTTCAGGTCTTACGTTGTGTTCCAGGGCACAAGGCACATACCTGTGCTGCATAACTCACCATGCCCTGCAGCAGCCCAGCACTTGCCTTACATCAGACTGAAAACACCCCCCCGAATAATAATTGCAGTGGTTTTAAAACCAGTGAACGTGCTACAGGAGCCAAGTGCAGTGTGGAGCAGGGAGAGGTGTGGGAACCATGCTATTACCCCCCCCATAACCAAGGGAAAGGCAGCCCTGAAATCCCCTGGCCACAGCCGAGCGTGCTGTGCCTGTGCTTTGGCACCTTTTCCCTTTTGATTTCCCCCTGTTCTTGGCCCAAACCTACATCCCCAGACACGGTGCGTGAACAAAACACAGCAGCAGCTTCTTAAAAGCTGAAGAGCCTTAAAAGCAACACCTGAGGGGTCAGCACCAGTGACAGCATCTGTAACAGCCTGGTTTTATTGTCCCTGTCACAAATGATCACAGTCCCACGTGTCAAGGGTGATGAACCCCTTTGGATTCTACCTGGGTTTAGTAACATAAAGAGCACAAAACCCTTTCCAAGCCTTGCAGAGCACTGGCTGGTCCCTTGCTCCTGCCTGTGTAACTCAGTGACACACGACAGCCACCATCTGGGAAACAGGATGGGGCTGACCCTACGATCTCCAGTGCTGAATAGAACAAGCTGCTCCTGGTGAGCTCGGAGACCTGGAGCTGGAATGGATGCACATGGCACAGGGGCTTGCACACAAGCTGGGTTTTCCATCTCCTGCCATATCTGGTGGTTTCCAGTGTTAAAACAAGCTGAACAGGACTTCCCAGCCTTGGGGCAGAGCACAAGCCTCCCCGTGGGACTGAGCAGAGCGGCTATGTGCACTGATGCGCTCAGAGCATTGCAGTTATCAGTGGAAACCACTTGGTTAAAATCTCTGATTTTCCATGGAAAACAGCTTTATTTTCTTTTTCCTGGGGTGCAGCTGGGGTTTCTGATGAGCACTAAGGAAATCTCATTGGTGCTGGTGCTCAGAACCCACTATGCTGTCATTCTGCTCCAGCCATGGGTGCATGGCTCGGGCCCCACATGCTGGGTGAGCTGCATTTTCCTACAGCAACAGGTTAAAGGGGATTTACCACCCTCACTCCCACATACATGGGGTTCCCCACAGGATATTCTCCACATTCCCAAGGAGCCATGGAAGTGGTCTGTACCACCAGACCCCCATGGGCCTCAGCACCCCAGCACAGCTCCCATGTATTTAAGGCTGCCCTTCAGCAGGATGTGACCCGGAGGTGATGGGCTGGTGTTGGGATGCAGGGGACAGCACCTGAAAAGAGCCACTGAAAAGGGCACAATCCAGCCACAGCCACGTTATAAAGCGAGCATGAAAAGCAAGGAGGCTCCAAATCATAAATTCCATTGTGTTGAAAAACATAATAGTGCTAAAATAGGGTTTATTTTAGGATTTGCATCTGGAGATCCCTCTCTCTGCTGCTGCAGAGCCAGCACTTGAATAGAGGTTTTAATGGCAAAGTTCAGCTTTGTGCCTCTCAAGAGCTGCGTTTGGGAGGGGATGCTGGGCTGCTTTGGGATGAGGACTGCGCAGGGCAGTGACTTGGGAAGGGGATGCAGGTGGGACATGGCGAGACAATTGATTCCTCCACCCCATGGAATCGGCTCCGATGAGCTCATTCCTAAGGCAGCTTTTACTTGGCAGGAGGATTGGGAGGATAACTGCAAATTGCAAACAAACACAAGAGAGCCAAGAATCATTTATTTAGAGAACATTTTTCAAGTTTTGTTGAGGGTCTGGTTTGAGCCTGGCACTTGTGGGTTGTATTTGCACTGGAAGTAAGATAAATGTGACACCTGCTCCATTTCATCTTTCTCTCCCTTTTTCCTTTCTCCCCCCTTCTTTGCCTTCTTTGAAGAACTTACCAAAAGAGATTGAGAAGGAGCAAGAGATATTAGATCATGTGCCTGATTAATAGTTCTCTGGGGGGAAAGGAAATCATTTAACCACAATATAGAGCGCTTTTGATTGAAAAGAACTTTAAATTCCATGTTGGAGCCAGGAGCAAAAATTGGAATAACAAAGTAAAGAGAGCACGTGGCTGCTGGTTTTATCACCACTGGCCACGGGGACTTTGTATTACTGTTAAAGCAATCAAATGAATGAGTAAATACACAAACAGGCTCCCAAATACAAAAGCAAACAGGGAGAGAGATGATGGAGAGCTGCTGATGGAGTGAAAGAAGGAGGAGATTGGCTTTAGTCTTGGCACGTGGCAAGGTTCGACATGAGGATGCTTTGGTGTGTGTTGTGCTTCTTTGGGCTCAGGCTTCCCCATTAGCACTGCAGGGTCCATCCCGCACATCTTGGAGCTGCTGATCCCACCAGCACCCCTTGCTCCCAGGGATTCCCTCTTCTCCACCTCCTTTGCCGAGGTGGAAGCTGCAGTTTCCAGCTAGGAGCATCTTCCCTGGCAACACAGCTTGGCAGGTTGGGGAAGGAACTTGGCCCTGAGCAAAGAGTGCAGTGAGGACTGAGTCGTACCAGTGCTGTGCTGGGGACACCTCTAATGGATTTATGATGTTCCTCCCATCGCTCCTTCTGTAACAAGAGTATTAAAACCACTAATGCAAAACTGTGGATTATTTTTCCCCATCTTTGCACATGCTCTTCTAACACCCAAAGAAACAAACCAGCAATTTGCAGTTTCCTCTAAGTGATCCATCAGGAATGAGTGAAGAAAGTATTGTCACAATCATATTAATTCTGCTGAGGGTATCCTAATGAGCTATTGCCTTGCTCAGTGAATCCTCTGCTTGTTTCTCCCCACCCTCCTCTTCCTCCTGAACCCCCAGTGCTGTGGCATCAGGGACTTGGAGTGTATATGAACATGGGAACGTAAAAGCAGAAGGGGAATGGCATGTGCAGAATGAGCTGTTTGCTTTCCTCTGATTGTTGCTATTAATAAAACATTGCATTAAATCAGTGCTGGAAGAATATAATTGGGACCATCCATCACATATGTAGAGGAGAAGGGCTCCTGTTCATCAGCCGAATGGAGCAGCTGCTGTTACCCCAGCAGTGAGCATGGGGAAGGGCTGGTCTCATGTCCCCGTGTTTTGGACCAATCCTCTCCCCATGATCAGCACCATTTTTGTCCATTTTACGCCTTTCTTTTGTATTGACAAAAGCAGGAGCTGGGGGCAGAAGGAGGCATTAACTGGGGACCCCATGCCTGGACAGGAGATCACCGGGATTTGGGATTGGGGTTTTGTGTTTGAGGGCGGTTTCTCTCCATGGCCAGCTCCTCCTCATTCCACACAGGGATGAAAGCTTCTCCATCGCTTCTGCTGAGGAAGCCGGAGGGAAACACTCCTCGCACTCACAGCAATAGGCTCCCTTGCAATAGGGAGCAGAACAGCCATCATTTCATCCACTTTTCAGGGCAGCTGAAGCCATTACATGAAGGAGTTGGTTCATTCAACACGAACATGAGGGTTTTTCCCCAGCCTGGTAATTTCTGTTGGGCTAATGCACCTCTTCATAAAATCACATTATATAAAGTGGCAAATAACTCAGCATGTGCTCCCAGCTGAGCACAACGACAGGGATGGACTCAGTGCTGCTGGGCTGCTGAGGAGGAAGCTCCCGTTACCAACCCCTTAGCCCTACACTGTGGGATCTGGGGAGGAAATCGTGCCAGTGGATGCAGGGCTCCGGGTCTTCCAGCATCTGTCCTTGGTCTGATCTCTGTTAAAACCCTGTGCTGGCAGCTTCTGACCTGCAGTGTCCAGACTAAATTTCCAGGTGGTAGCATTGTTTGGTCTGTGAGATTTAATAAACCCTTTCATATTTCCTCCTGGTGAGGGTATTTGTCACTTTCACTTTCAGCTTTTGATGTTCTTTGATGAATCAAACAGGTCAAATCCCTTTGGTCTGTCGTTGCACAGCATCTTCCCCAGGCTCATTCCTGTAACTCTCTCCTGAATCCTCAGTGCATTTCCTTAGACCTCTAACACCGGCTGGACATAATGATGCCCCAGCAAAGCCATTCGTTGTGAAAGTTCTCTATTAAAACATCCACACACCATTCCCCCAGATTCATGTTTTATCTTCCCATTCCTTGTTATGCAAAGAACAGCAAATAAATGATGTCATATACATACATCAGACTTCTAACTAGCACTAATGATTCTACAATAAAACCAGACTGATAACTGGTGAGACAGAGATTAAGCAAAATAAGATAAATGCATGTGGTACAATATTTTAAAAACATGTTCCTAATTTCAGAGCATCAAGGCATGATCACAGCTAAAAATAATGCCAATCCATCACAATCCTGTCACGTGGAGGGTTTGGGACTCATTTTAGACAATGAAGAGCTAAAAGAAACGTCGTCTTTCTTTCAGTATTAATACATAACTAAGCAATCCAAGAGGAGGATATTACATTAATGGCATAAATGGATCTTAATAAAAGACCATTTTGACATGTCAATACTATTACTCAGTTGTATTAGAGAAATCAGAAATGGAAGAGGCCTTTTAATGTGAGATGGTGCCTCCATCTGTGACACAGACCCCACAGTGCTCAGCCTGGGGAGCGGATCCAGATGGGAAAGCACCAGCTTGGGAGGCACATTGTGTTCCAGCTCCCAGACAGCAGTTCCCAGCTTCAGTTCAGTCCCCAGCTCAGAATTGCCTCTCCTTGTCCACTGCTCCTTGCCCTACTCCTGGTTTGGAGCAGGGGATGCAGCAGACCCATCCCCATCCCAGCTGGGTGTCAGGCACACCAGCTTCCCCTACAGCCGTTTGCTGGTGCCTCTGTCCCAAATGCAGCGTGTTGCCTGTGTCCCTCACATGTGTAATTGGTTATCTGAGCACTGAAGATTAATTACTGGCACTTAATCTCCTTGGAGAGCACTTAAGCCACCACCATGCATTAGTCTGGCTTGTGCTGCAAGGCAAACACAGGGTGCCGTACTCAGTCCCTGCTCCCTGCTTTGGGGGCTGGTGGGTTTGGGGTGTCTGCATGGCACTGCCAGGGTACAGCCTTGTCAATGCCTGCACTGCAATAGCACCAGCCCTGACACCACAAGCGATGGCCCCACTGCACTGTGTAGCCCCACGTCCCACCCCAGCACCACGCTCCCACACCAGGCAGTGGGAATTAGCCATGGAGGAAGGAAATGGGCTCTTGTAAGCAGAGGGCATGCTGCCGTGTCTCTGTGGCTCCAGTTGCATGTTACTGCCCACTTGACAATCAGTTCATATTGTTTCTAGAAACCCTATGTGAGCAGCACAGATTTGGGGAGACCAAGAGATGCTTTATGTGCCGGGCTGGAAAGCTGTCAACAATGTTATTTGCTTGTGTTCAGCTTTGCACAAGAGCTGAGTCCTTCAAGTGATGGGAACTGGGTTTGGAATGAATTGGTGATTTGAAAGTCTGGGGAATAGGAGCCAAAGGGAAATGAGAAACTGTGGTGTGGAGCTGATCCTGCTGCTTGGAGTTTGCTGATCGCTTTGGGAAATGAATCCAAGCCTAAACTGTATCTTGAGTCTCTTTGAAAGAGAGAAGGACCAATTTGCTTGGAGATGCATGGGACTGAAGGGCTTTTCCCTCTGCCTTTAATTAAAAGGGATTCCCAGTTAAAATGAAATAAAACCAAACAGAGAAGCTGGAGGAAAGTCTCCTATGGAGAGCAAGAGAAAATAACAATATATTAGCAAAAAAGAGACCAGATAGAAAATGTTCTTTTGTAGGAAGGTTTTGATGAAGAGAATGGTATTTTTCTTGTTTTCCAGCCAGGCTTAGCAGACAGAGGGAAAAGTAAAGAGGGAAAACAAATGCCTCAGTGCAGGTGATGGTCCCAGGAGACCAGGCAAATGCTGCTGTCTTCTCCTAGATGCCATGGACTGCCCAGGGATGCTGAAGGCTGTGGCTCTTTCACCTGGACAAATCCCACCAAGCACAGGCTGCTGATGGGGTACAAGGAAGGGGGGAAGGTTTGGGTCCCATCATTGTCATTTCCAGAGTGGAAACATCCCAAAGCAGGACAGGATGAGAACAAATTTATTTGGGGCTGGTTTGGGCTCTGCCATCTGTGGAGGAGCGAGCAGCAAGCAGGAATCCCCAGCAAAACTCAATGTATGTCCAGTGCTTGACAATGGGTCTCCTCTTGGAAAGGTCACCATTACCTTATGTCACTGTCCCCTTCATGTGGGGCCTCCATCCCATTCCTGGTCCCCTTCTCTCCGGCCTCATTGGAGGGTGTCAAATCCCGTCTCCATCGCTCCAAGGCTGCAGGTTCCCTGTGCTCTCCCTGCACCCAGGGCAGTGGTTCTTGGTCTTGCCGTCATGGCTGGGTGGCTGCAGGGACAAGGGGGTGACAGGATGGGGGTGACAGCACTGCCACCCTTAATCTGGGATGCATCACTTGAGTGTGAACCTTGCACCTCCCCAGGGCTGGAAGTGTTGGGGGAGGACTCATTGGAGCTGGGGAAGCATCAAGGGGACACTGAGCATTGCACCATGGCAGAGCTGTGCCACAGCCTCCCTGGACCACCCTCCACGCTCCTGCAGGCACCCTGGCCAGGAATGAGATATCCCCAATGCACCCCACCTCTTTTCCCCCTTTTCTTTCCCAAGACACATTCAGTACTGGCAGTCAGAGGGGTTCCTCCTCACACAGTGCTGCAAGCAAGGAGGATGTTTGCACCAGCATTAAGAAGGAGAGAGGAAGCAAAGATGAGGGGCATGAAAGGACTGCGAGAACTCCTCTGACCCTAACCAGCCATTTCCCTGAAGGACTTGGACTTCTGGGATTGAGCAGCATTTCTGTCTTCAGGTGTTTGTATCAGAGCATCCTCAACCAACAGTAGTTTCTTACCGCAGACTGAGCCCAGTGCTTACCCCAGCCGTGCTGAGCTCTGCGAATGGTACCAGAAAGCAGCCCCTACACATAAGCATCACCAGCACTGTGCAAGAGCTCCTTTTCAGGATCTGCACCACAGTCCTCCTCTGTTTTCCAGGAAATCTGCCTGGAGCATTTCCCAGCCCAGCGCTGTCCATCAGTTTGTTCTCCTTGTCTAATGATTAGCTCAGGGGGATCCTGCCAGTTCAAGTCATGGTGCAGACTGGACTCTGGGCAAAACCACCCCTTCCTTAGCTAAGATACTTCCCACACCCAGGCATGTCGTGACTTCCCCCAGATCCACCTCCCAACACAGATGTCATCCTGCACTGTGTAATGTAAGTGGGTGATCAGGCACATTAACTGAGGAGAAGGTTATCACGGACGAGTAAGCCCCAGAATGAAGAGGTGATTTCTGAGTCAGGATTTCCTTCCCCCTGAACACAGAAGCAGGACTGGATGCTTCCCTGTCCTTGTCATCAGTCTCCAGGTGTCTGCTCTTGGCCACTGTCACAGCCATGATGTGAAGGATGGATTGGTGTGACCCAAATACAGCCCTTTCTTCTCCTTCCCTGCCTGTGCAGGGACTCCCCACCTTCCCCATGAACCATGGCATAGGCACAGCAGAGGATACGTGGTTCTAGATCTTATACTTGCTGACCCAAGCTCTTCACTCCCTGTTTGGGAAATGGAAACATGAATGATCTGAGCACACATTAGTCCTGCCCCTCGAGTATGCAAGGCTTTAGAGCAAGGTTGGAGGGAGTCATTAAAACCACAGAGCTAAATAGAAGATGACATGAAGTGCAGTAAAGGAGATGTCAGGCTCATCTCATGTTAGGCGCTGGACAGAGGGGATGCTGTGGATCTCTCCCTGCTCCAGGAAGGTATCTGATACAGCGCCTGGTGGGAAATTATTCATAAGGACAGGGATTAATGGGAGAGTGGAAAGTGTGCAAGGAACTTGCTAAAGAGGAGCTGACAGCTTGGTGTGCTGTGTGCCATGGTGGCTGCCTTACAGGAGATCAGTCCCGAGGACAACGGAGTAACTTGGTTCCTGACCTCAGCTCAGTGTGTGAGTGACAGCGTGAGGAAGCATCAGTGGAGAGAAGGGGGAATGGATGCCTCTGATCGATTGAATCACTGGTGAGATTCCTCTGCAATACTCCTGACTCTTCTGCTGTTTTCCTGAAGGCAAATCCAACTGGGGAGAGGGCAGGAAAGGATTGTGCTGCTGCTGTAGGGAGTGGAGTATCCGTTTGATGAGAGGAGGCACAGAGAATGGGTTCCTTGGCCTGTTGAAAAGGAGGTTAAGAACATGTCAGGAAAGGAGAAGAGCTCTTCAGGATAAAGGACTGTCTTTGCAGTGGAAAACTCAGTAGAAACTAGGCAGTGATACATCTGAGCTCAAATTTAGATGTGAAGGAGGTTCAGGAATTAGGGAGGAAATCAGCCTATGTAGTTTTGAGACAGAGGCTGATACATTAACGTAATAGATGATTGTATGACCTGGTTGCCTTCAACAGCAGGCAGCTGGCGTGATTCAGGCCATCCTTTCCACGGAATGGGTGTAAGTGATCCCCTTTATGGTCCCTGTGCCTCCCTGGGGCAGTGTCAGAGGGGATCAAGCTGTAAGTGTTGTTATATGATGCTCCAGCGACAGCTCTCCAGCCACTCATCCTGCTCTGCAGCATGACTCGCCACGGGGCGCCTTGTACAGCCAGCCAAGATGCTCCTTCCAGCCATGCAGAAGAGAACACGTCCTTCCAGCATGTTCCCAGCAAGAGCCCCCAGCAGGGCCCATCCACCCTGCAGCAGCCTCACATGTGTCAGGCTCAGGCCTGTGAATAAAACATCTTCCCAAGAACCTCAGTTTTCCACTGGCTGAACCTAAACCTCTGATGAATGGCACTGGTTTGTATGTTCAGCAACCTCTACCAGAGCAGAGTAGGGAACAGGAAGCAGATCAAGGCTGAAGGATGCCCATAAGGGAAGGAAACAAAGCAAGGAGGAAGCTCATGTCTCCAACCCCAGCTTTCTCCTCCTCCTTTTACTTTCTGGTCCTGCAGAGGAATTTATACTTGGGCTCCATGGTCTGGCTTCTTCTTAGGAAAGGCAAACTTGCCATATCCCAATGGGTTCTTGATGCTGTGCAAAACAGAACTAAGTAAAGCTTTTGATGGCAGGGAAGGTTGGGGAGCTCAGCAGGCCTGTTTGCACAGCTTTGAAGTGTGGCTTTTGCCCAGGTGGGTGGGCAGAAGATGCTGCTGGTGGGAGAGAGGAGCTGAGCTCAGTGTGTGAAGAGGGGCCTGATGGGTTGGGAGTGATTGGGGTGGAAAGGGGTCTCAGTGTTGTGTCATGTCCCCATTGGCATCCAGAGCTCAGGAGAGCAGGGAGAAGAGGCTGGGAGGGCAGTAGGGACTTGGCGGAGAGGTGGGGATTGTCTTGGATATGGGAAGGTGCCTTTGCCCATATTCTCCATCCCCAGTATGGTCATGCACTGCTTTCCAGACCCTCCTGGTATGATTCCTAATTCGGAGCAGCATAGGCTGAAGTGAGGTTCCTGCACACGTGGAGTGCAGGGATGCAGAAGGTTGGTCCTGTTGGAGTGTGGTTCATTATTAGGGATACAGCTAGAGACCCCACAGCAAACAGTGAGAGAGGAAGAAAAAGCAGAAGGGAAGGGCAAGCGCACTCCCAGGTTCCAGCCTGGCTTGTGGTGTCCCACTTGGCTTTGGCTCCTCTTTCTCATGTCATGGAGAGAAGCCACCATCTAGTTTTCGTTCTGCTGAGGATCCTTCCTCTCTCCAGGCTGCTCAGGGCTCACTGGCATGTGGGACCTTACAACCCCAATCAGTGGGGCGTAACTGGTCTGTGACTGTGTGTATGGGGACTGCTTGCAAGGAGAGCTTAGGGGGCCTGCACGCATCCTAACCCATCACTGCTATGAGCCACTGTGAGATCAGGCTGCATGGGAATGCACTGTCAACAGATCCTTCAGCCCTGGGAAAGCCAAAGTAGACTAGGAAAGACTAATAAAGCCATTTACATGCAGGTAAGCAGCCATGGTGTGGCAGGGAACAGACCAGAGGAGGTGAACACCACAGCAGCTCCCATTTGGCTCAGTTTCCCACTGTTGAACGTGGCAGCACCTCTTTATGTTTTTCAGCTCCCAAGTGTGTTGTTCAGTGTTTGAAATCCCTATGGATCACTCAGGTACATAAAATGATGCCTAGGAGCGGGCCCAGGGAGGGAGCTGCAGCCCAGAGCTGAGCTGGGTTTATTTGCTTTGGGTCTTGAATCGTGTCCTTGATAAGAAGCAAAGCTTCATCTGCCTCCTAAGTGTGCGATGAAGGGAGTGATGGCTTTCTGCTGGGTGTTGATGCTCATGGTGGTATTCCCTCCACAGCTCTATCCATTGCGCTCTGTCAGATACCTGCAGGGAAAGGAGAGATGCAGGCACAGATCTGGCTGATGGAGAAAGCTCCAGAGGAGAGACCAGTATCAAGGGCATGTGGGGAAGGCCTTGCAGCCACAGGTGGGTATCCACAGTCTCCTTTGAAGCTGCTCCACTTAGTTTGAACAACTCAATTTTCACTAGGGTTGGGATTTGAACCCAAATATAATGCAGAGCTGGGGAGCTTTTCCTCACCACTCCTCTGTTTGATCCGTGTTGTTTATGTGTCTGCATGTCTCCCACAGGAAAGCCCAAGGCAGGGAAGGGACCCCAAGAGCCCATCAGCCTCCCTTCTTCCTGCATTGCACAACTTCTCTCAAGAAGATGTTGTTGCTAAATGCACTTGGAGCTCAGCCTTTCCAGGAAGGTCCTGCTCAGGCTGAGGCAGAGCAGCCAATTCACACTGTGCTTGTATCCCAGTGGTTTCGGATTGATCACTAAAGAGCTGCTTTTTTGCCATTTTTTGGGTTCTTTCCAGGATGCTGCCTCCCATCCCCCTGCGTTTGCTGTAGCTTTCATAACCTTGAAATAGGAGGAGGTAAAACCACTCCTAGCTCTGGCACTGGAGCGAGGATGCAGTGGGGAAGGTGCCACAGCCCTGGCACCGCAGCTGGATGCTGCTGTCCAAACCATGAAGGTGGGCAAGAAGTGTTTGCATGGTGTGACTGTAACACAAGTGGGGCTGCAGGGTCAAATCCAGCCTTTTGCTCGATGTAAATGGCAGTGCTTGGTGATCCCTTGTTCTTCTTCTGGACTTCATGAGGGCTGTGTGCTGCTGATCCCAGAGGGAGGAGAAGGAAGGCAGCCTTCCATCCTGGCCATGCTTTGTACCCCCAGCTCAAAGCAGCAATCTTTGACCTCAGCCCAGTCAGTGACAGGGGGACCAGTGACACCACTGCAAAGCTGCAACGAGGGTGACCTTCATCACCACCGTGGTGATGACCATGAGGGTCACCAGTGTCCTGTGGAACCACCACAGATTGTCCCAACAGCAAACTTAGCACTGAGACCTCTTGCAGAATGGGGCAGGACAAAGGTCTGGACAAATCCAGACCTCACCTCATCCTTCAAATGGTTTTGCATTAAGAGATGAAGAAGAGCTCTTGGTGACATCCTCCAAGGCATCCTCAGCCAGCAGCAACACTAGAGAAGTGGCACAAGAAGGGCTGCAGAGGTAATATGGGGCAGGGAGCCCAATGGCTTTACCAGCTGTCAGTCAGGCAGATGATTCACCTCCCTTCCAATGGCTGCTGGGTGGGTGGCTGAGTATAAAAGCCTGGGCAGTGGCCAGATGAGGTTTGTGGTTGTGGGGCTCTGCTCCTGGGTGGGAAAGGTTGGCAAAGGCTTGTTTTGGGTGAGTTTAATTGGGCTTCTTTAGGGTGGCTGCTGTGGGGTATCTGCTGTTGCAGTGCTCCTGCTTGTGGGAAGAGCTGCATCTCGTGCCATAGGGAAGCCTTTACCCCATGGGTGACTTTAGTGTTTGCTCTTCCCAGAGTCACTTCACTGAAAGAGCTGTGTGATGTTCATTGCAGGGAACCCAGTGCTGGAGCCCATGGTGGTTGGCATGTGGATGGTGTATGGAGGATTTAGGAGGCACCCCAGGAGCCAGCTCTGTCCTCCCAGGTAAGGAGTGTGTCTAGACCTGCCTGCATTTGGGTGCTGCTGTGGGGCAGGGGTAAAGGGTGGTCATCAGTTCAATTGCCCCAAACACCTGATTCAGACCTGCTGAAGCTGGATCATAGATGGGCAGTGGGAAAGACCTGGCCTTGAATCTGAGTCTCCTCTTCCAGGGTTTGCCTGGCTCTGCTCACAAGGCACCACTTCTGCTGGAGGGCTCATAAAAGGCACCGAGGCAGCCACCAAATCAGTTTCAATTGAGGAATTAGTGCCAAGAAGTCAATTGCAGCTTTGTGTCTCCTTCTGAAATCACCCAGGAGCAATGTCAGGTTCAGCTTCTGTGGGGGACCAAAAGCTGTGGGCATGAGAGGGGAGCTATCCACATGTCTGGCACATGTGGCTGGAGATGCCAGAGCTGCAGTCCAGGCTTGGGCAGCTGCTCAATATCTGCCCTGTGGGCTTTTCATGCAATAAAACCCTAAAGTGATGGTAGATCACAGCAACATTATGCAAACTGCCATTTGCATAAGCATTATGCAAATTGAGATGGATAACCAGCTTTAACCAGACTCAGGTTGCTTTCAAGTGCCTCTTTCTCAGCTGGTAATTCACTCACTTCAAGAACAACGAACCCCAAACATCAAATCTGTTAACTTTCTTCTTCTCTTGGTGATGCACTTCACTGGGCCAGGGAGGGAAGGGAGCTGCCATGTGCAGGCACTGCAGTACCCAAGTGGCCTGGTGAGGTCACTGGTGGCTTTCACATTCCAGCTGTCCCAGGAAGGGCTTAAAGAGCTTTCAGCTTCAAGCTGGAGGAGCCCAATGAATGATCTGCTCCATCCCAGCTTCCTTGAGACCTTTGGAAAGTCTCTGGGCCTTCTTCATCTGAAAGTACTTTGCTGGACTTTGAGGACAGCTGCATAGGAAGTGATGGGGTATTCAGGTAATATATTGGAGCAGCTTAGCTACCTATTGCATCTGAGGGGTTAAAAGGTTTGTCTTGCTAGAAAAGGTATCTAAGGTGTTAACTACAACTGCGTTGGGGGAGAGTGTGTTGGATAGCTTGTTCATGCTGTCCCTCCCTTCCTGACATGGAGGGAGCATCAGTCCTGGAACATCCCATCCCTCCCGCCATGGGGATGTGTGGGCTGGACTGGGGTGTGTTCCTCCTCTCCAGGAGGGCTGGTGGGGGTAAGCACAAGCATTGCATGCTTCCATCTCCAGTGAAACTCTTCTTTCCCCTCCTGCAGTGAAGTGCTTTCAGTCACTTACCACTGTCTCTCTGTTTCTGCCAGCCCTGCCTTTCCTTTTCCTGCTTGCCCATCTCTGATCCCTGCCTGGAATATCTTTTGGATGTGTGGCGGCTTTCCAGCTCTCTCAGCCTCTGTAACAAGAGGTGGAAGCATTAACCTTTAGGTGCTTCTTACTTTGCTCTCAGCAAGGAAGCTCAGTGATGGTTGTCACAGACCAGCTCTTGTGTGCCCCGCATTCATGCTAGGCTGGGTCAGGAGCCTGGATGGCTTCTTGGTGATCTGCAGATTCCTGGTGGTGCAGCCATGGAAAACCTCAGCTCTTCTCCCTCTCCAGAACCTGGGATTCCTTGCTTGATTCCTAACTAAGCAACTGCTTTGTGGTTAAGGGCTGTCACTGAGCATCCCCACAGAGAAGAGGGATTAGGAAGAGCATAGGGTGACCCAGATCAAGTGGAGAGGTATCAGTACATTATGAGGGGACATAAGAATGTCACACATGGATCTTATTAGTGACATTGGCCAGGGCTTGATGCAGACCTGCCTGATCCATCCTGGATGTACTTCAGCATCTCCCAACTCAGCTGATACAATGACTTGGGTTTCCTGCACCCACCTGCAAACTCCCTGTCCTGATAGCAGGGCAGTGGGGGCCAAAATGATTGTGGGGTCCCCTTAGAGCAGGGCTGGAGCTATAGTGCTGGAGGAATTGGGCTGTGGCCCTCAGGATGGGGCTTGAACAAGTGCCATGAGCACTTGAACAAGTGCAGAGCAGCAGTGGCAAGTAGCTAGCCTGACAGTGGTCTTTGTGACTCCTGCACCTTATGATCTTCCCTGCTGTAGATCCTATCTCCAGCTTGCCATGTCTCTGAACAGGCTGGTATCTCAGCCTCTGTCTTGCAGAGCTATTAACCTCTGAGCTGGCTGAAGAGGGAGTTTATAGTGAGCAGCGCTATTGACATGCAGATACAAGCCCTTCTCAAGGTCTGGAGGTGTGTAAGGAGAACCTCAATTTGCTCAACTGAGGCTATGCAGCATCTGTGGCTTCTCATGTCTGGCCCTGAGAAGTGCTGATGGGTTGGCATTGGCTGAGTGTCTCCTATGGTTATCAGTGTGTTAAAAGGAAGCACTAAAAGCCCTTGGCAGCAAAACTGGTTGAGGGTTGAGACCTTGGTAGGTGTGTGTGGAGGCACAGATGATGCTGATCTATGGGAATCCAGGGATCTAAGAAGCTGGAAAATGGGTGAGAGCCTGCTTAAATGCTCTCAGGTTTTATTGCCAAAGAGGATAAATTGCTGAACCATCTGTTTGTGAGCTTTAGGGAGATGATTCAAGAGTTGGGGGTAAAATGAGGGGCGACTCCAGGAACACTTTGTGTCTTGAAGAACAAACCAGCCCTCAACCAACCCAAAACAATGAATGACTTCATAGTGCAGTGCCTGCATGCATCACAGCCCAACCTGGGAGCAAACCTCATCCCCACTGCCAGAGAGCTACAATTGCTGGCTGGGAAAAAAAGAGGCAATGGAAAGAAACCCTGTGATTGCCTGAAATAGGAGCAAATGTCATTTGATTACAGCTCCTGCCTACTGTGTGGGTCTGCTAGGACAGCAGTGAGCAGTGTGTTATATTCCAGGTGTTGCGAAACTGGTCTCTTTTGTTGCATCCTCAGTGGTGCACAGGTGTAGGGAGAAAATAGACAAATAAAAGTCTTGACAAAAGCTAAAAGAAGGAATGCGTTACCTGAAAATACAGGTAGCAGTTGGAAGAGATTGAAAACTAATGGACTATGAATGATCAGAAGGGTCAAAGGCAATAAGAAAGCACTTAAATAGAGCAGGGGATTTATTTCTGTGTCAAAAACGGGGCTGTTGTTCGAGACAGATGGTGAAATTGTAAATAGAGTGGAAAAGGAAGGAATGCTCCATGGATCTTCCAAATGCAGAAGAAAGGAGGCGGGAGGGCATGTTTGCTAGAGACAGTGCTGTGGTTGGCATATAAACCCCATAACAGAGGAGGCTGTGGTAGCCTGGAGAGCATCTGATGTTCATCAGCCTGCGTAGGGAGCACTACAGTAGGTAGCCAGGCGGTCCCCCCAAATTGCTGCTTCTCCCACCCAGATCAAGAGCTGGGTGATTCCTGGTTGCTGGACGGATCCCAACACTACTGCAGTTCCTGGACAAGAAGTGAAGTCACCCTGAGGCAAAGTAACAGGGAAATCCACTCAATGTTACTGGGGAAAGAGGGAGCACTGGGAATATCTTGGTTTGTCTGTGTGGCTTGGTGAAGGGTAGGTCAAACTGAAGTGGGGTCTCTATGGTGGGTCTCAGGTGGAGGCATCTGCATAGGTACAGGCATTAAGATTTGGGTGTATTAAGATTTCCTCAAGACCTTTGGCTTAGCACCACATGGCCTCTTGTTTCCTTCAGGTGTATTGTGGAGAATTAGAAGGGCCCTATTTTGCTGGGTGAGTCGGTGATGGGTTTCAAAATGTAGGTATTAATGGAGGGATCAATGAATGCTTGTTTCCATTGGGGTCTCCTATGGATTCTCTTCTTGGCTCGGTATCATTTAATAACTTGGTGAGGAAAAGGTGAAGTTGCTGGTGTGCTGTGAGGGAGGCATGGCGAGGGGAGCAAATATGGAGCAGAAAAGGCCCCAGAGGCAGTGATGGGATTAAATGATCCCACTGTTCGATCAGGACCACACAAAGCTGCCCTTACAAGTTGCTGGAAACCAAGAAAAGCCAGTTTGTTTCTATGTACATGCACAGGGTGAAAGATCATCCTTTGAAATGGTGAGTAATCAGATAACTGCCATGGGGGCTCCTCTCAACACCCAGCAAGCAAAAGACTGCCTGAGTCCCAGCTGATCCCTTACCAAAAGGTTGTAACCCTGGGTCTGAGCTGCAGGGGGGGTTCCAGGATAAGCCTGTCAGCTGCAATCAGTGTTATCTGTCATAACACCGTTATCATTGTGGCTAATGGCTCATTATCCAGTGCAGTAACCAGGTCAAGTGAGTTGTTCCAAGAGCTGCTGAGAAGTCAGGCCTGGAGCAAGGTGTGAAAAGCAAGAGGTGAGAATGATGAGGGTGGAGGACATCGGCTGGTTCTCCATTGTGCCATGTGTAAATGTGGGATTGAAGGGGGATTTGGGTGGCTTCAGGAGGAAAGCTGGCCTAGGAGACAGTGCTGATGTGCCCACAAATTCCACTCCATCAGCATCCCTTTGTGTGCCCAAGGCAATATAAGGGTCTGGCGCCAGCTCACTTTGGATAACACTTCCTGTTGGAATCCTTGAGACAGCCTGCTCCCATTCCCCTGGGATACAAAGGGCCTGGTCCCCTGAACTGCCCATCTCTCATCACAGCCATGATTTGAAGGGGCTGAGGAGGGTTACATGTATTATTCTTTAAGATGAAAATAGCTAAATAACACCCTGAGCCCCCTGCTCCCACACTGGCCATGAATAATTTATCTTCAGATAATTAATTATTCAGCTTATTTCTTCATTAGTTGAAGAACCTGAATGCGATTAGCTGCTTACCTCCATGGAGAAAACCCCACTTTTCTTATTCTGAAGCAAGTAAATAAAATACGAGCAGCTCCTCACTGCAAACAAAAACCCACCCTCTGGTGACCCTTTATACCAGGGTTCCCTTCCCAAGTAGAGTATTCCCATAGTGCTGCTCACCCATGGTGGTTGAATTGGGTCAAGGCCCAGAGGCAGTCCCTAGAAAGCTGCTCTAAGCCAATTGGGATGGGGTTGACAGATTGCTGGGGAATCTGGTTAACCTCTCCCAGCCTGGCATCCAGAGCTGCTGTATTTAAACTGACACACTCTCACATGGGGGGATGCTGCCTTCTTATGCCTTTAAAATGGTTCTGTTGTGGTTGTGTGTCCTTGTGCCCTTCAGAGTTTACTCTTAGGGATGCTCTGGGGATGCAAACCCTGCTGAGGATCCACCTGCCTGTATGGCTGCATTGGCAGAGCTGGGTGAGATGGACATCTCTGCTGGCACTGGGAAAGCTGCCCCCATCCATTAGTTGGCATTTCTTATCCCACTGGGGCTTAGTAGGGTGGCTTTTGGGGGTAAAAAAAAATGGTCTGAATTGGCAACTGTCACTGCTGTCCTTTCCTTGTCCCTTCTGGTTCAATTCATGTGTGTGTACCTGCCCAAGCAACGTGGAAGGGGAGTCTCCTTGGAAAAACCTTGCTCTCTGGTTGTCCATGCAGCTGCTTGGTCTTGTTGCTGGCTTGTTATTGGGAGCAAGACCCTGGGCAGGGCCTTCACTGAATGGATGTACACAACTGGTGTGTTTGCCTGCCTTGGATGCTAGCTGGTCTGTGGGCTACTCCTGTGGCCTATAAGTAATACATTTGCTCTGTGCTGTGTTGTCACAACTGGGATTAGTTCACCAGTGATGTTGTACCTGGAGAGCAATGTCATGATGTGACTCATTGTGGTGCTGACCTGTGCTCTGGTTGAAGTCATACAGGGAAAACATGTTGGTAATCATCTGCTCTTCACAGGTTGTGTCCTTGGTGTCAGGGGGCTGCTCTGGGTTACAGAGGAGCAGAAGGTTGCAGCTCTTCTCTCTAGTGCTTCATGTGGATGTGGCCATCTCAATCCTATCTGCTTATGCTTTCATTTTAAGATGCCACACCATCTCTGCTGCTGTTGTATAACACCCAGCACTTCCAGCTGTGTTATCCTTGGCCTTGCTCTTTCATTCAATATGTGTCCAGTCTCTGGGGTCAGTCTTCTCTTTTGTTCCATTCTCTTGCAGCTGGAGGAGCTTTGGGTAGTGCTGTTCATCCTGACTGCTTCCTGTAATGAAGTGTCTGTAGAACGTACTGCATTATTGGAGCACACATCTACCTTTTCCCTTCCTCCTATTGTTCTGAGACCTCTCCTCCAAGACTTTCTGCATCAGGCCTGAGATCCACTTGCAGTGTTTCAGATGAGCTGCAGCAGCCTTGGCAAGGAAGAAGCTGGAGCTACGTTGTGTGATGCTTCCCTGGGGTGGTGATCCCTGATTCCCCATCTGTGTGTGCATCCAGGAAGAGGTCAGCCAGGAGAAGCCTCAGCCTGCAGAGATGCTGGGTGAAGGCAGGTGGCTGGATGTGCCTTTAGCTCCCATGAGAGAAGAAGCCTGGGGAAGGGCCAGAGCTAAATCAAGCTTGCCAGTTGTTCCTGCTCTTCACAGCAGGTTTGGGAACACTCAGCAGTCCATGGCTTGCAATAGCAGCTACCCACTGTCAGCCCCGGGCTATCCAGACCCAGCTTTCAGTAGCTGGAGGAAACACCCCAGCTTCAGTGATTTGTGGACTCTGTGGTCATAGTGAGCTGCTGCAGCTCAGCCCTGGGCTCCCTAGGATGCCCTTAGCCATAAGACAATGCCAGGGATCCCAACCAGCTCCCATATACCTGTTGGGTCCCTGTGTGCTGCAGTAACCCCATGTGCAGGCCATGCTGGCTCCTTGGCGCTCACATTGATGGGCCAGAAATGAGGTGGCTTCAGCTGACACTCAGACTCTTATCAGACTCTTATTTTCTTCTACTGCAAAATGTCTTTATGGTTTCCCTGCTGCCATCAGGGTTTTGATCCACTCAAGTGATCCCCAAACTTGCTGACACAGTGTTTTGGTTGTGCTGCTCTGCTTATTGCCATATCAAACCTCCCATCACCAGCATTTAACCCTGCTTTCATCTCCCGCTGCCTGTGATGGCAGCTCCTCTTTTCCTCTCCATATTCTGTTTGAGGTGCAGTTTTCCTTGAGCTCTGTCAGCTCCACATGTCCCTGCGTTTCTGCTGACCCTGGTAAGAGCTCTGTATGCTTTATCACACTCATTTGTGTTCCTTTGCCTTGTACCAGAACCAAAAGGGCTTCAGAGTCAACGTTGCAAAGTTCTGCAGCTGCTTGCTCTGTACACCCTGTACCATTGTGCATGTTCATGCAAAATCAGTGTGTCCCACTTTGGGCTGTATCCCCAGCTGCCATCTAAGTGTATGATGCAACTCGCACCTATGGCAAAGCCTCTCCTAGAGGCTGCAGTGGTTTTTTGTGCATGCCTGTGGCTGTATCTTTGGTTTTATCACACACACCTTGGCAGGTTGTAATGACTGCTTTTATCTGTTCTCTTGGCAGTCTCGGATAGTCTGGTTCTTCAGACAGCTTTTGCAAATGCCAGCTTCTTACCTTGGTGATCTTCCTTCTTGTATTTCAGCTGTTCAAGATTAGAGTGTGTGCTGAAGGATATGCGTCGTGCAATTGCCTCCATTATCAGATGTAATGGGGTTGCTCACGGCCTCATTTTTCCAGGGCTCTGCATTTTCTCATGGAAAACTTTGCTGTGCCTTCTAGACCTGAGGATTTATGGAAAAGAGCTGTACTTATGAGACCATGGGAGGAGGAAGAAAGGGAAGGGCTGTCGTACATCCTATCTCTAGCTGTCTGGGTACAAATAGAACCAAAAGCATCAGCAGGGTTACTTTGTTGGAGTCATTATGTGACTGCATTGATGCAACCAGCTTCCCACTGCTCACCAGAGGAGCTCTTCCCAGGCCTGGAGAGGGATCAGCTCTGATCATAGGTGGACAGGGCATCCCTGGAGACATGCCACCACAGCACCAGTGGAAGCCACTTATTCCATCACCTCTTGGGGCTGGGACTGCTCTCCCACCAGCCCCTTCACAGGGAGGAGCATCACTACCAGCACCAAAGCTGTACCTGGGGTCAGCAGTGTGGTCCAGCTGGGTGTTCGTGTTGCCAGGCAACCTGTCTCCCACCGATGGGTTTCCATGGCAACTGAGTAGGATTGCAGAATTGGGGAGGGGGGGGAATGGTAGAAGCAGAGCAGATGCTGCTTCTCATGGAGCTGCACCCCTACCCAAAAGCTTCACATGGGTCTGTGGGTACAGGGATGCAAAGGGTGCAGGAGTCAGCTCTGCCATAGGTGCAGGTGGGTGCACAGAGGTAATAAGCAAGAAGCAGGTGACCTTAGTGGACCATGAGACCTGTGCACAAGGGGTTCAGGAAAGCCAGCCTGAAAGCTCAGCGCTTGACAAGCATCATTGGGTGCCTTTGCCCATGCAGCAGGGAGTCACTGAAGGCTAAAACAGCAGAAGTCAGGCAGAAAGGGAGCCTGTGAAGCAGGCCTGTGTTTGGTCACTGCTCTCTGTGCTGGTTATCAACTGCTCAGGCTTCTATGTCCTCTGTTGCCAGTCTTTCTTATTCACAATCACTGGCCTGCTTGGCACACAGTGTTCCCCTGCTTGGCTGCTGGATGCAGGGTGAGCTGTGGTCAGCATGGGGGAGAAACAGCCCCTGACCTGTTCTCCTTCCAGTTGGCTGAAATCTCAGTTGACAACACCCTATATCTAGAGTGCTGTGTCAGCTGCAGATGTGCTCCTTGGCATCCTCCACCAGCAGGTAACCCTGGGCTTAGAGCATCACCCAAAAGCACTCAGCACTTTGGGGTGTTCTGGCTGAAGTCAGCTTTCCCCAGATCATGAAACCCATTTTGGTGCAGGGCTGTTGGCAGTGTGGCTCTGTGGGGATAGAATCAGAGTAGACACAAGGAAAGATGAAGTCCCAGATGGGTGGTAAAGATTAGAACAGGAGAGAAAGGAGGAACTTGTGCTCATGCCCTGTGCCAGAAGTATTCAACCTTGTTCAAGAACAGTCCTGACTCTTTCTGGACCAGGAAGAGCTGGGTTTACCCTCTTAATCCATTAGGAATGGCAGGGGCTGGAAGGACAAGTTTCAAAGCAGTTTGACTCCTGCATCAGGGCTGGGAGCTTTACACATGGATGCCACATAGGAGATGGAGGTTTTTGCATGACAGCTGCCTGTTCTTGCTGTCCTTCTCCCCCTTTGCATTGGAAAGAGCAGCTGCTGACCCCTACCCTGCCTGTCCCATCTTCTCACCCTGCATCCCCTGCACAACAGTGCACAAAGACCTCTGAAGAAAGCAGATGCTCTGGTTAGGTTTTGCATGCAGAGCATCCGTGGACAAGGCTTCCAGTATTACATGGTAACAGGCCTTCCTCCACCCAGAGGAGACCCCAGAAGCTGGTCCCTCCTGTAGGTAAGAGCTCCTGGCCATGAGGCTGGAGAGGAGCCTGGGACATCTCTTTGGGTCCTGTCCTGCCATGGACACAGTCCCTCCCAGCCCCAGCCATGGCCTGGCTCCTCAGGCAAAGTCTCTCCGACTGCCATGCCAAAGCTTGATCATGGGAATAATTGGACATTTCCTTCTGCAGCTATTCACAGCCAGTTTCTGCCTGTTCGTCCTTGTGCCAACATTGTCTTCAGGCTTCAACAGCTTTTCTCCCTTCTGTGTATTTAGACCCTGATGTATTTATAGCTGATGGTGATAGTCCCTCTTGGCTGTTGTTTTACTAGCACAGGCTCCTTTCTCATGGTCTCCCTCTCTCCTAAACACAGGTGGCCAGATTCCTCACTGTGTCTCCTCCCTACAGCAGCATTACTCCTTACCCTACCAGTGGCTTGTACTGCTCCCAGATGTGTACCTGGACTATGTTAGTCACAGATTTGTCTCATAATCCTCCTTCAGTCAATGTGGTCCTTTTTCTGAGAGACTGGCAGAAAGGCAAAGAGGAACAATTCTAATCCAAGTCCCTGATTTTACACCCCATGCTGTTATGCTACGATTTCCTTCTGCTTATAGGATCCTCAGGTCTTGCATTACAATATCCCATCTTCCTATTTTGCACCAATCTCATCTGAATATACCCTTGGGGAACGAGGGCTCTGTTCAAAGTGCTAAGCAGGCTTGGTCTCGCTGTATGCCTTAGGCAGATTGAGAGTTTCATTTTAATGATCAAATAAAAGGAGGGTTCCTACATGGAGGCAATGGGCCTCTGGTGCTGCTGTGGTCACACGGTGCTTCCTATCTGCAGATGTTCTGAAGCCGCCTTTGAGATGCGGTGTCTGATGTCAGGTTGCTGAAGTTTCTCATCTTTTCTGCCTCACTGTTAGTGCCTCCCTGTCTCTTCTGTGCCCCATGCAAGGTTTCTTCTGTGCATTCCTGTAGTCCCCTCTGCAGGTGTTTTAGCTCTGTCGAGGTAGATGAGAACAGTTGATCCAGCAGATAAAGGGGGTGCAGTAATCCACTTAGCCTGGCATGTTCTCCCCTTCCTAAGCTTTGGGAACACTGTTTGCTTACTTGGAATTAGCCTTGCTCTGTGAATCTGCTGTGAAGCCTCATCCTCTATGAGATCAGATTAATGGGCTTGTGTCTCGTGTTTAAATACAGCCCCCACATGTGCTGAATTCTGAACCAATAATACTTTATCTTGATGTAATAAAAATAACTGCCAGCAGAAATGCTTTCCCTTGTGCCTGTTCTTCACCACCCCAGGGAATTGCTCGCTCCTGTCTCCTGCTTCCCTGTTCCACATCCTTATATGTCTCTTACCTCCACGGACAACTTCACCCTGCTTGAAAATGGAGGTCAAGTAGTGCGAGAATGTGCTCTGAGTTACCCTTTAATCTTTCCTCCTATTCTCACATAACAACCCTTGTTCTTTCTCCCTTTCAGCCAACCAGATGCTGAGGCTCTGTAACTACCTATTTGTTTCGATACCTTAACTGACTTGATGCAATTTCCACTTTATGAAAACTTGGTGGCCTCTGTGACCTTCATTCCAGGACTCCTCTCTTCCAATCTGTGCAGGGTCTCTGCTTCTTCCTAACGCCTCTCTTCAAGTAACTGCTCAGCCCATTACCTTGCAAGCTCTTCCTTGTGAGCTTTTATTTTTAGTATCTCTTCCTCCTGCTTGGGGTTTCTTGCACTTCTGACACCTTTGCACCTGATGCAGTTCCAGGCATCCTGCACATTTGTGTCCATGACCTCTCTCCAGCTGACTTCACTAACCGATTCCTTTCTGTTTCTTGATGTCCACTCTGCTTGCAATGAAAATCCTCACTTGCAGGCTTATTTCCATTTGCTTAATCACAAGTTCATTTAGGTCAAATATTCAACTCGGGACTCATCTCTGCAATCAGCCGTTCCATAATATCTCCCTTTCTCACTAAGACTAAATAATAATTGCCTCATGGGTTCAGGGGAACATAAACCTACCAGCCCTCTCATCAGCTTCATCAGCTCTATGGCTGCAAGCAGCTTTTGCTTTCAGACTCCTCCATAGGCCACAGCCATAGAAGTGCCCTAGCAAGAATTTCTGCTTCATCTCCCAAAAGGGAAGTTTCCTGCATGAAGAAGTCACAGCTTGGTCCCCATAAGGAGGATTACTCCAGCCTGGTTGTTCCAACACACCTATTCCCTACGTGTGTTTCTCCATGACACTGTTTTCCACCAGGTCTTTGGAGAAGACCATCACTGCTTGCACTGCACTTGCAACCCAGCATCATTGAAGCATCTAAAGGGTTGCTCCTTAGCACTTGCCCTGAGCAGAGCTACCCCACATCTCCCCACCCAAGCTCTGCCTGATTGGGCTGCTTCCCCTTGCCAGAGCTGAGCCTGGCCTTGGGGAAGCAATGTTAATTCCTCAATTTTCAGGGCTGCTTATCTCAGCCACAGTATGAGGGAGCTGGAGGAGGGCAGGAGGCCAGCGGGCACAGCTCAGCCAGGGAGCTGAGATTAGCAGCACTCTTAATCCAACCAAGGTGCCCCTGGTTCAGTGTGAGGTGATGGAGGTGGCTGGGCTGGGCTGGGCTCTGCAGATGGAGGCACCAGACTGCTGGCTCTTAGGACGCTTGATTATGTTCTGACATGGTCTGCTCCTTCCCCTTCAGCAAACATTGCTGTAATGAAATGTGTATCTTGAGGGGAGCTCATCCAGCAACCTCTTGCAAGGCTGGGTTAACTGGGTCAATCTGACCTCCTGGGTCACCGTGACATATGATAGAAATGGCCAAAAGAGCAAAATCGAGCTGGGAAGCTTGTCAAGGATAGGAAGGAAATCTTCTTGTGCTCAGCTTATGGCTTCTTGTGAGATAAAACTGAATTTTCAGCAGCTCAGGGCAAAATGTAATTTTCTGGTCAGCTTTACTTGCCCTCCACCTGGCTGCTCTTTTCTCCCTTGCTCTTTCCTTGGGTCCAAGATGCCTGCATCCCTGCTTCTGCACTTTAGCTGCCATCCCAGGCCCTTGGAGGATGGCAGTCACCACCGCACCATGGGACTGGATGCAGCTGGTACCCAGGCACAGAGGACCCTGGGAGCTGCTGCACAGAGCCCTGTGTGCTAGCATGTGTCAGGATGGGATTCACTGGGGAGGTGGGTGGAAAGGAGGGGTGAGGAGATCAGGGCAAATAGGAGCTGACTGCCCAATAATTGTGGACAACGAGGCTTTTCAGCAGGGCCATAAATCAATGGCAGATGGAGACACAATGGGTGGTGGGTATTGATTTCTTTTCTCTTTACTTTCTGTTCCCCCTGTTTGCTGCCTGGCAGAGTGGAAAAGCTCCAGAGGCAGCACTGCAGGGGCTTTCTTTCTGCTCAGCAGCTCAGCCACCTTCCCTCCCTGCTCCTGGTGCTGTGCAGGAGAGCAGTGCTCATGAGTGGCAGCACAACTGACATCCATCCATGGAGCCTGCCTGCGTTGTGGTGCCTGAGCTGGGCTCAGCATCCCAGGAGCTGCCTTTGAGCTTCAGGGGAGATCAAGGCTGGTGGCTAAAAAAGAGCAGGCCATAGCTCTGGCTGAAGTCCCACCTCAGCATCTCCAGCAAGCCACCTCCACTCTGCCACCATCCATCTCACCCAGGCAGCAGCTTTCCCTCTCCCCTGCTGTTCATCTCTGACTCATGTTCTGATGAATGCATCAGTCCCTCTTCCTTCTCTTTCTCTGTCACTTGCAGTTCTCAGATGTGGCTGAAGGGGCTTTGCCACCCTCTGTGGTGTCTCTGCTGCTCTGAGCAGGGACAGCATGGAACAAACCTTGCACTATGCAGGGGCTGACCTGAGGGATGCTCTCCACTGTTGGAGTTAGCAGCAGTGCCAGGGGGAGCACAGGGTGTCGCATGAGCAAACGTGATGCTGCTAAAGGAAAACCAGCCCTCAGGAGTGGGCAAAGCCATGGGTTTGTGGCTGGACCAGAGCGCTAAGAAATGGGACTTTTCTCCTTGCTTCACTTTTTCTTAAGACATTCCCTGCACTTCCCACATTCGTGGGTGCTCAGCTCTTCAAGGAGGATCTTTGCACATCTTTGTGGCACTTTGGGCAGTGAAGAGCTCCATGCCTTGAGCTTAGTTGGTACTTCTGGGCACTACAGTGAGGGTGTTGCTGTCCTGTTTTGTGCAGGCAGTGTTATCTGCGTGGGGAAGGAGAGGATATCGTTTTAATAATGGCAGAGATTTTCATCCTGGAAAGCACTGTATTAGAGCTGGGCTGTATTTTTTCCCCCTTCCCTTTTGTTCAGGATTGCACAGAGCACATTGGAATTCATAAAATGGTAATTTATTAAACAAGCCTTTGAAGAAGGGAAGTAATAGAAACTACCATATAAATTATGGGAGCCTTTGGGATCCTATTGCTGGCAGGAGCACAGTGGCTCCCTAACCTCCAGTGCAGCCGGTGTGTGCATCGAGACACACACTGAGGAACCTCACAAAGCCACGAGGGTGGAAATGGGGTCATGGCTGCCAAAATGAAGCCAGCAGTGATGCCTTGGGAGATGGAGCCATGCTCACTGCAGAGCATCTCCTGCAGAAACAGTGTTTGCCTGTCCTGAAATGGGAGGGGGGGAATTCATTGGCCCTGTAGCATCAACAGCCCCTGGCACCAAGAGGCTGTGTGGGCCTTTTTGTGGAGCCAGACTCTTTTCTTACCCTTCTTCTGCATCTTTTGCCCTGGGCAAGCAGAACTCCCACTGCTCCCAGGTTCAGCCAGGTCCTTCCCAGTGTGTGCTCTGTGATGATGCAGTGCATGGCTGTGATGCTCTTGAACTAAGGAGGCATTACAGAACGTTTGTGCATGCAGGAATCATCAGGTGTGATGTGAGATCCATGAGCTGGATTTGAACCTCCCTGAAGCTCTGGGTTCAATCTCCCAACCTGAGGCTGTGCTGCAGAGTTCCAGAGGCAAGAATTGGATATAGATGGTGCTGGTAGGAGGCAACATTCCCTCTGTGGGACACCACTGCTGGGCTGTGATCTCGCTGCTGCTCTCCATGTCCATCTAGTGAGATGGAGGTGATGGCTATGCAAGGCAGCCTGTCTGTGCCCTCCCAGGCTGGGAGCAAATCCTTGCAACACATTGCTGTGGGTCAGGTCCCCGTGCTGAGCCTGCCCGAGGTGGGATGGTGATGGAAGAGTAGGTGTTGGTTTCTGAAAGCCTGACCCTCCTAAACCTTCTGTGCATGACTGCTGCAGAGCAGAAACCTGTATCAGAGGTGCCTTTGGAGGAACTGGGATTCAGGAGGAAGTGAAGCATCAGTGTGGCCGTGTGAGGGGCTGTGGAAAGCAAGAGGTGAGGATGAGAAGGGTGGTGAGGGCTGGATTCATGTGTAAGTCAGGGCCAGAGGAACAGGGTCAGAGGGGAACAACCCTCCTTGGTGGGGTAGGAACATGGGCAATGCGCAGGGCTGTCCTGAGAGCCACTATGGTGTTGGCTGCCTGTTTTTATAGTTAGTGGAAACTCCTGTCTGGTTCCTTTAGCCAAGAATACTCCATGCCCACGGATGCGTGAGCTCATTCCACATCAGCAGGGACATCCTTAACAAGAGGGAGCCACATCATTAATACAGGATCACTGGGATTTTCCTCCTGCTGTGCAAAGGCAAAGCCAGTTTTCTGGGTCATCTGATCCAGAGTGCTGTTAGGAAGCCCAGTAGATGTGGCTTGTTCCCTATAGCTGTCAGAGGTGGTCACCACTGAACCCACCGTACCTCTTTGTATGTGTCTTTGGTCCTGGGCAGGAGAGATGTTCATGCAAATGCTTCCAAGCCAGAGCTCCTGAAGGGCCCTCTGCATGCAAAACTGTGACAAGGAAATGTGCCCTGACCCAGCTCCCAGCTCTGCATGGAAACTGGTTTGGGGTTAAAACCAGCATTTCAGTGGATCCTGGGAGAGATGCAAGGTTTGTACCTGAGCGGCATAAATAAATGAATTAATGAATGGATTAAATGTAAATTGTGGCAGCTTTAAAATGAAAGTCATAGTTTCCAAAAGTGCTTTTAACCGGCACTTATTTCTGCAGCAATATAACTGCCAGCAAGAGCTTAATTCATTATCACCAGAAGAAAATGAAGACCCTGTAAATTTGAAGTCCAATTTAATTTCCCCAGAAAGAGCTTTTCTTCTTTCTTTCCCTTCCCTCTCTCTCACTGCCCGAGGAAGGAGGATTTCCATCACTTAGAGCTGTTGTGTGCCTCCTTCAGACAGGATTTTCTCAGCCTGCCCAGCCACAGACACCCCACTTGTCCATATATTGGGGCTTTGCATTGTACATCAGCCCTGCAAAAGGCCAGCATTGTTTTAGAGAGTGCAGGCTGTAAATCAGAACTGGATGGGGTGGGAAGCAGAGCCTCAGAGGGGAAAAAGCAGCTTGGTTGTCTGGAGTTCATGGCAAAAGATAGGCAGGGATCTGAGTGCCCAAGTCCTAACCTGCTGCCCAGCCCCATGGCCATTAGCATGGTCCCAGGAACATTTGCATGGGCCATTGAAGCATAATCATTCCATTTTGGGGACTTGCTGCTGGGAAGATCATGGCTTCTGTTGAGCACTTGTGGTTTAACCCAGGTCGGTAACCCAGGAGGGCAGGGATGGAAGTGGTCAATGGGTGCTTCATCTAAAAACCAGCCCCTGTCTCTCCATCCCATGAACCTGCCACCTCCTGGGCTTGGCTGTTGAGTGGAGTGAGAGGAGCAGCTCAACTCCCTCAGCTCCATTAACAGTGCAGATGGCCTGTACCCGAAGCTGGGATGTGTGTGCCTGCTTCCAGTGCTATACAAACCCAGTAATAGCATGGTTCTGCCCTCAGATGTAAGACTAATGAAGCAAATGGGGCAAAGGGCGTCATACAGAGGGAAGATGAAGCCTGTGGTCTCCATGGAGTCTTTGTTTATACTCCTCTCATTTCCCTGTCTTTTTTTCCTTCTTTTTCTGTTCTCTTTTTTTTCTATGGAGTATTTTTAGCATGTAGGAAAGAGCAGTGCCCTGCTTCGCTGGATGCAGGGCATCAGGAGCAGATGGCATAGAAGCTTGTCATGCTGTGCTCCCTGTAAGAACACCTCTGTCTCAAGTCACCTTGAGGTTACTGCGGTCCTGGACTCTCCATCCTCCTCCTCCTCCTCCACATCAGCCCAAACCTTCCCTGGTTCACTGCCTCATCCTCAGCTCCTGGGGCAGCTCTCAGGAGTGTGAGGCTGATGGTGGTACCCGAACCAGCACCTTGTGCAGGTGGGTCGGATGCATTCAGAGCAGCAAAGGAGAGATGGTGTGCGGGAGAGATGCGATGGCCACCACCATCCCCTTGCTCTTGCAGCTCTGTCCCCTCCCTGCACCCAGTAACCTCACGGTGTTAGTTTGGTTAGACTAGGATGCCCTATTGAAGCTGGCATCGCTCTGGGCATCACCACGGTGGTGGCTCCCACCTCAGTGCTGCACCAGCAAACCTCCTCATTCCTTCCCCAAAACCTTGGCAACAAAGGGAATCCCTCCGGGTGTCCAAATGGAGCAGCCGTCCCTGCTCAGCTCCTCACACGCTTTTGTTAGACCATCCCTGTTGTGTTTAATTATAGATATTACACTCTATTCTCCTGCAAAGAATGACTCGCAGGGTGCTCCTGGAGTTCATTTGAAACATGAAATTACTGGTGCAGCTTTCAGATGGGAAGCATCGCTGCTCTGACCTGCGGGTAATTAATGAGGCAGTGCAGGGCCACAGTAATTAGTGGCAGCAATAAGCGTTCTCTTGGAGCCCTGCTTGCCAGGGTGCGTGTCTTTGGCACAGCAGCAGCCCCATTGTGGTGTTGAGGGTGGATGCGGCCATGAGGGCATCATGGTGTTGCAGAAACAGGTCTGTGGGCCTTGGGAGGTGGATGCATGAGAGACACCAGGGTGAAAGCTTAATGCAGGAGCTCCAGACCTGTTGTTCTTCAGCCCTCTGCATGAAAATGCAGGAAGAAGGAAAAGCATGAATGAAATAGGGGCTGTTGGAATGGCACCTATGGAGCAAATCAGTTGGGGTCTGCCCAGCATGGCTGAAATGTTCCCTTTCACCAGCAGCTATTCTGCCCCGTGAATCAAATATTCAGTGTAATATTTAAATACGATTAATTCATGCAATTTCAGCTTTTATGCTGTAGTAGAATATTCATTTTCAGATAGTATAAAGGTTGAGGCTACATCCATCAAAAGTTACAAAAAAAAAAAGGATAAATCTTTAAAGAAAGCATTTCCTCCCCTGTACAATGCTGGATGTTGGAGAGGTGAAACAGGGGAGTCGCAGTGATTTACTGCAGTTTACTCCTAGCAGGCTTAGCCCCTCCACTGGATAGCAAAGGACCAGCACAGCAGAACTCCCTGTGCAGCACTGTGAGAGAGGGAGGTCCCTGGAGCAGCACTGGGATGCTCCCAGTGCCAGGATTGGATCTCGGCACCTTTGGGAAGTCCCTGGGGTAAGAGAGCTCTTTTTTCACTAGCGTGACCATCACATACAGCTGAAGCTGGTTTTGTTAATACACAGAATAAAACAAGCTCCAAACCAGCCTAGAGGAGAGCTTCCCCACTCGCATAACCCCCAGGCTATTAAAAAGCACTGGTTGGGTTTTTGGGATCCTTCTGGAGGTGATTGAGGGGCAGCAGAGTTGGTTCAGTGTCAGAAGTTTCTCCTGGTGGCCTTCTTCCCCCACAGCCTGGCTCCATCTCTGCCCAAGGAGGAGGGTTTTGGTCTCCTCACACAGGGAGATTAGAGCTTGGGTCTCTCCTATCCCAGAGGATCATAGGGGTACAAAATGCCCAGGAAAAGTCATTCCCATGCAACACCTCCCACCATGGCCCAGTGCTGCAGTGGTGATTAACTGGGGTATTTGGCCTCTTGATTCCCATGGTCAGTGGAGGCTCACAGGGTTGAAAAAGCAAGGGCTTAATGTACCCCCAGACCCATCCCAGTGCCTGCCCCATGGCTGGTACCCTGCTCAGATG
>JBCJKH010057465.1:2381-24262 GCA_039877255.1 Loriculus beryllinus | reverse complement strand
AGGGTATAATACATGATAACCTGCACTTCACAAGAGGCACTGGGTTGAATACTTATCATATTTATAGATGTTACTGTACCTATAGAGGAAGGCAGTTATGTTTAGAAGTCCTTGATTAGTTCCCTAGTGCCAGCCCTGGCTGTAGCTCTGAAATAAACAAGTTGCTCCAGGTGATATTATGGCACAGTAATGAGGTTTAGAGGATAGCTAGAGTAGCTATGTTTGCCTTTGTTTCATTCTTTTGATTAGCACATATGGATTATTATAACTAAGATGATTTGGGCTCTTATTTCTCTCTTAGAGTTTCTTAGATTCCTTTACTGTGGAATAAGAGACTTGTCTGCAAAAATATCTCAGCTAAAGATCATTGTCACTCTTGCTGACTTTTTGTTGTTGTCGTTGTTTTGTTTTTAAAACTTAAGCATTTATAATTTGAATGCACATTTTAAAAGGCAGTGCAGAATTCAGTATGGAATTTTGCAGCTTTCAGCATAATTTCGATTTTATGTCTTGTTTTGTCAGTTAAAACAAAGCTCTATCCTGAAGAATACACTTCAAAATTTATCATTAGCTCCTAAACTTACACTTTATCATTCAGTAAGTCATTGTAGTAAAAGGGTGGAAACCAAAAAAACCCTAATAATATACATTACAAAGAATTGCATACATTAAGGTCAATTGTTGTAGTATTTAATCTCCTCTTTATAGCTGAAGATGCACATTTTCTCTAAACAGTCATCCTGCATGCAGAGGGAAATTAGATCAAGTGGAGGAAATTAGCTCAGAGCTTGCAACAGAGAATAAGAAAGTGTTCTCAGAAGAAAGAATTGGGTAGCTGGAATTACTTCCAAGGGATGTGGTCAAGGCACTTTTGCTTCATATGTTAAAGAACCAGTTAGACGAGACACTAATGCAAATTTTAAATAGAATTGTTTGCAACAGCTATAGGCTCTGTCTGCAGGGAACAACTGGGGTTTTCCACTTGTTGGATTTCCCTGACAGCAGACAAAAATCTGTTTTAATGACAGGTAGAGACTGACAAGGGTGTTGGGATTTTTTTTTTTTTTGTCTTTTGGTATCATAAATTTTAACATCAGGCAATTTGAAATAACTACACTGAGAGTAAAATTATGTTTCACTCAAGCAGGTGGAAGACTCCTTAGAATAGCAATGAAAAAAGAACAAATAGGTCAAAGTCTATTTAATTGATTTTCTGTTTAAAGGAAGGCTTATGTTCTCTATAGTAAAATCAAGAAGAAATCAATTCTGAAAACAAGCCACCCAGGACAGAAAGTGAGATTCTTTTGCATCCTGCAAACAGATAAGGTAAAATTAACTTGTATTTGTTATAATTTTATCCATTTGCACTTTCCTGAATATAGAACCGAAATGCATATAAATATCCCGGGATAGCTATGAAATAATATACTTTTGCATGTGGATGATGAAGGAACTTTAGTTACTGCGTTACCATTTTTCTTTTTTAACATTAAGTTACCATCTTTCTTCCTCATCTGCAGCATAAGAACATTAGAAAACAAATGTAATGTGAAACATAGGTGTTTCTGACTTAGAAGTGTTTCCTTTCAAAATAAGGTTTATTTTGCTCTCTGAGGATGGAAACAGCTTTGGTGAAATTTCAAGAAGTGTGATAGATTTTGTTTTGTTTCATTTCACACTTCAGAGTTCATTTAACTATAGCATACAGGAAAATGTTCTCTCTGGCCAATATTACATACATTCCATGAAGATTCACAACACTGAGAATAATTAGACATCTGAAAACACCTTTTCAACTTATTTACCTATTGATTACTCAGTTTACAGGGGAAGTAGATTTTAACAAGGATAACTGCTTCTATTTGTTATTTATTTACAAAAAAATAACCCCAAAACACTCTTAAATTAAACCTTAAACAGCCTGAAGCCTTTATGAAGCCCACACCTCTGTAAAATTTTAGGCTTGTGTCAGTGGCTAAGGCACAGGTGAAACTTGGGAAGCCTTTTTACACCCTCAAGACAGTCCATTTCTCAGTCCATTTCAGGCCCAGGCTGATCTATTACCCTTAGAGCTATGTGAAGGCCACACTCAGTTTGACCAAGCCTTGGACCACACTCAAGCAAGGAAGCTCATATAGACTCTGGTGTAGATCATGTTGACTACATGAACATGGTTGAGTTACCCATCTAAAAGGATCTTGATCTTGGCACTACAAGGCAGTTACTGTGAGACCAAGCTACAGTTAGGCCAGTAATGTATACAGAAAAGAAATAGGCAAAGGAGGTAAAAGTATGTAACTCTAACCTTAACTTTGCCTGTTGCCCCACGGTGGAGTTATATTGCAAATTGAAGAGTATCACAGCTGAAGGCTCTTCATGCTTCACTTCCACAACAGGGCAAGGGATTTCTGCAGTCTGGTAGGAAGCTGAAAATCCTCTGTACAGTACAGATCTTCCATCATAGCACTATCTGGTAAGGAGGCAGTAATGGACACATCTCCAACCTCTTACCCAAAGTTTATCCTCTCTCCTTTTGCCAAGCTAGTTACTCTTTCACTAAGCATCATTTCACTACATTGAAACATCCCAGAAAAATAACTAATTCATAGCCATCCTCACAACGTCTGAGCTCACTTCAGTCTCATTGTGTTGTCTGTTCCTTTAATCCAGTCCATTAGAGCTGCTTTCTGAGGGGTTTCCCAGCAATACATTCCCCTTTCTTCTACCACAGCCAGGAGTTAAGTTTGTCCCTTTCTGCCCCTATGAATTCAGAAGGGATGGTTACCCTGTGTCACAGACAATGATAGGAGTTAGAAAGAGTTACCTTCACTGGAGTCAACAGAGAGCCTGGCACAGAGGCAACAACAGAGTGACGGACCTTCAGTATTTCTAAGTAGAACAGGAGCTATGTATATTATATGGAACAAGAGAGCGATGTTAACCAGCAGTATTAGAGAAGAATTATTGGTTAATAAAAATGGGTATAGCTACGTGCAGGCAAATTAGGTGTATTTCAGTAACTTAGTAACTCAGCCATTGAAGTCTAGTGCTAACATTTATCAATAATAGCTACAATAATAATTATTGATCAGAGTAGCTCTGATTAATTATATGCTGTGACTGTATTTAATTATTATTTTTAACTCATTCATCTGACAAAAGTAATTTATCTACCCCTTTCATTAGTGCTGGTAATTTATGCATACACACATGCATATTTGTGCATATATATATATATATGAAATAAAAAGAGAAATAATATTTTCTTTAATTTTAAATTGCATATAATTTTTCTAATCATGCTACATAGCAAGGTGCTTTACTGTGGCCTTCGATTAATGTATATTTCCGCACTTGGCTTTTAATTTCCTACACTTTATACACTGTACATACCTGCTCCCTGCCAAAATCATCATTTTGCATTATAGTCTGAATGGTTTCAAGCTGGTTAGGTTTCATTCCCCTGCTTTCTACAAAATAGCAGGGGATAAAGTCACTTTTCTTTTAATGTTGAGAGAATAACTGCAGTACTTGAAGCCTATAGTGAACTAAGTGGGCAGAGTCATCATTATCACACTGAGTCCCACTTTTAATATCTTGTGATTTGTCTGAAATTCAAGATAAGCAGCAATCAGCCTTCTGTAGTTAAGCAGTTTCAGCAAGCTTTCCACAGGGCAAAATGCAGAAAATGAGACTCCCCGGCTGAACACTTTCACAAAGAGTTCTTAGGGGGTTTGCCTGATTCCTTAGGAAGCTAAATTCCTTAGGAAGCTAAAATCTGAAATAACACAGTTGACACTGACAGCTATGAATCACTTCAAAAGGTTGAAATTTAACATGACAAATCTTAAGGTTATTGCTCAAACTCTTTCACGCTCCTCAGTGGAAGGCTGTAATGGAGTGAGTACTCAGTTCAAGTAGTACTCTTTTTATGAAGCCTCACTGCCCTCGGGCTGCCCTTGGGCTGTGGTCAGATGCTCAGTAATCCTGGATGCATGACTGTACAACTTTGTTTTTCTGACAGAAAAGAATGGGAAACTGAAATGAGAGGAGTCCAAGGAGTCAAGAGACCAGTCAATATGAGTTATGCATCTTGCTCAGCTTTATTGGCATTTCTCCTTATATAGTCGTAAGAGGGGACTAACAGTGGAAAGCACCTACGGAAAGCACCTACGGATGCCCAGCTTACCTAAGCATGATTAATATAGACGTAATACTCATAGAGATGTTTATAACAACTATGTTTCAATATACTCCTGCTTGTCTCAGCCTTGCGGTCTACGTCACTTCTACTGTCTATGTCCTTGGCCCAACCTTCTGTTTCTGAAATTAAATTCCAGACAAGTGAAAGCCATAAAAAATAATACGCCACTTGGGGGACTCTGCTTGCCCCATGCTTTCATCATTGCTTTCCACATGGGCAGTCTGCAAGATGATCCCCCACTTCACTCTGGGTCACCAGGCCACACAGTCCTAAAATTGCACCCAATTCTTCTTCTCGTTCTTCATGAATGGGGCTTTCATGATGCCTTTAATGTCCATTCCTCCAGAAACACTAATGAGTGCTGCTTTGCTCACACTACTGAAGTTCATCTTTACCATCTCTAGCAACTTGTTTCTAGTTTGAGACTCAGTTAATGGCTGTGTTGGAGGAAGAGGGCTCAGGAAGAGGAGGATGGCCTGAACTCTGCTTTGCTAGATGTTTTGGTATGTTCTGTGTGGCAAAAATTAAAAAAGGCTTGTTTGATATTGTGCCTGCTTTTGCTCTTGTAAACTTCCTGTCTCGTGTTTGGGTGTGAAGAGCCTGGAGCAAATGACAGGGGTTTAAGGTACAGAAGAAGGACACCAAAGTGTTGTGAAACACTGGGAGAAGGAGAGCCTGCCAAAGCAAAGAAGTAGGTGTTGGCCACATGGCCAGAACTGCTCTCAGAGGTCAGGAGTTCAACATAGGGAGCACTGAGCAGAGACCATGAAGCACAGCTGGCCTGTGTGGGCAAACCTCCGTCACTTCCTATGTGCAGGTGTCAGCAAAGGTATTCATGAGAGGCATCTGACAGGGGTCTCCAGGTGAGCTGGTGGTGTACTGTCGGGACTACACCAAGTGCAAGACTGGGCCGCTCCATCCATGCATGTCACCGGCCATTCAAAGCAGAGAAGATTAATGTTTATTTCAGAAATGTCTCTCTCTCCTATTTCTCTTAGCTGGAAATGATCGCCAAATTTGACTCTGCATACAAATAATTTATGCCTTTCTCTAATCCTCATTGTTGGGCTACTTTAGGAGAACACTTTTTACCAACTCTAGCTGTGTGACAATCAAAGCTACAAAGATTGATTGGTTTTTCAGACCAAGTGCCTAGATTAACAGTAGATGTACTGTAATACAGGTTGCTGTATCTTTTGCTGTACTGCTTGTTCTATTTTCTGAAACACGCAAACTTCAGCTCCTCCATTTAGCAAGCCAGTGCTAAAAACGCCACTGTGCTTGAGCAGCAGACAACTTCTTTGTGTGTGCACATTAGAAGTAAGACCTCCAATTGTAAATCTGAGACAACTGCCAATGTAACTTCCCAGCGAGGTGATTTTCCTTTGATGAAGGGGCTCTCTGCCTAGATTGGCATCCTTTTTTTTTTTTTTTTTTCCTCTGCATGACTGATGCAGGGACAGACTGTTTGGGGATGTACTAAACACAATTGCAGAACAATTACAATATTGGCCTGTAAACCCAAGGTATGATGTCAGAGCTCACGCTGGCTGTGCACAACATAACCTCCCCCAGTGTAAAGAAGCATCCAGGCTAGGCAGTCACAGGTGCTGCCAGACAGATAAGTCCCTTCTGTTCTGTTGGCTGCAGACAGTGATATGCCCTGGCCATGATGATAGAAGGGATTTTGATGAACTCAGTGTCAAATGTTTCTTCTCTGTTACGGAAAGTATTAACTTTCAGTTCACTCTCCATTTGCCTGTTAAAGTGATGGGATTATTTTTAAGTAAATATTTTTCTTTGGTGGTAAATGTGTATCAACAAAAATGTTTTTGATAGATTAAACTTCCCTCTCTTGTTTTCCAAAATAAGTTAGGGCATTAGGAATAATGCTTGCACTGATTTATAACTGTAGGGTCTTCAAGGGAGCAAAGCATCATAAGCCTGTGAAATCAAGGAGTTTACAGTTATCAATTTCAGTAGATTTCACTATATAAGACAAGTGCATAATTTGGCAGTAAGCAAGTAACTGCAGATGTCAGTAGCTTTTCTATAGCATTGGGACATTGATATTCATAGTAAAAAAAGATTAAGAAATTACAGACTACCAACAGCTTATTGCACTGGATATAAAATTACATTCTATAAAAAAGCTTGTGTTCTTTTAAAAAAGAAAAAATAAAGAGAAATCACATAATACAGTTTCTTTTCAGAACCCAGAATGCAAGCATGGGATCCTTAAGAAAACAATTTGCTGAAGACTCATTAGGCCAAAGCAGCTCTTGGAATTCTGCCTCTGGCTCTCTAATGATCCATGAAACTTGAATTCAATAAAAAATTATTTAACTGTAAAGTAGTTGAACTGAGCTGACTTTTGCTTATCTGGGTATTTTTTAAGCCCTTTGTTGTGTAAATACTATTTGTTTCTCTTGGAGTTAAAGGGTTTCCATAGACGTATTACTGAGATGCTCTGAGATAGTTTGCAGCTATATTGACCTTTGTGCTTTTTTCTCTACTGATGGTATTACATACACCTAAAACCCAACAGCAGTAACTTACGGGATATGCACAATGAAGCTGCTAGTCTTGGGAGATTTCTGAAAGCTCATACATTAGACTCTCACTTTCCAATCCATTAATTCTGCTGTTCTCTGTCTGTTGGGAGCTTTGTTGTCTCTTGTAAGAATAACAGATCACTGTTGAAGCTTTTAAGATCTATTACCAGGAGAAGCTGCTGTGCAGACAGTGTGTCTCCACGAGCCTGGTCATTTTGGCTGCCAAACTTGCTTTTCTTGACTTTATTAAAAAAAAAAAAAAAAGGTATTACATTCAAGAATGGGCATACGATAGTTCTCTTCTGTCTTCAACTGCACCGAGTGGTATTTTATACAATGATCAGCCAGGAGATGGCACAATGCACTGGAGTATTGCACCTGCCACTGGAGAACCCATTTTCATTAAACTTACATGAATGGGGTTGCCTTGCAGACCCCTCTAGGCAAATGTCTGGCAGTAGCTGACCTAGCATAATTCTGCACAAACTCCTTTACCTTCAGAAAAACTTCTCCTGGAAAAGAACCAGTGTGAAATTTCCTGGGGCAGCTTTACCTTAGGGCAAAGGATTATGAGTTGTGGCTGCTTTGTTTTACCTCCTGAGGGGCAGCTGGGGCATTCTTGCGCTAATGACTTGTGCTGCTTGTGGCATTCAATGGGTATAAAACTACTGCTGTGGTTTCCTAAATTTGCACACCACCTAAAGCTGCAGGATGCTCAGAATCTGTACAATGTTACAGTGACCATATCATGGTAACAAGGTCTAATTTGCTGCAGATCTGAGTCTCTGGGCCTACCTTGGCTTCTAGGGAAGCATTCTAGTTTATGGCAGAGGAGAATTGGATTTCATATGCTTGTACTGCCTGCCTGACTACATATTTGGTGAATGTAAACAGACCTAAGTATAACTTATCCAGACATTGTTACAGTATTTATCATCACAGAGAAAGATAATGTGTAGAAATTGGTGTGTCAGCTGGTGTAGGAAACCTATCTAATAGGGAACAAGGGCAAAATAGTTTATTAGACTACTACACACAAAGGCATTGCTAAGAAAACCCTCATGGCAAGTTATTGCAGAATACCTTGTGGGCTGTAAATCTGCATCTATCTTCACACTAAATTCCCCATCCATCCACATGAGCTCATTGCATGTGTCACTGATTTTAGAGCAGGAATCCCTGCTGACCTTTATAAGCATAAAAATAAATCCCCTGATTTTCTCTCTTTGGAGACCATTCTCCACATATAGCATATACCTGTACTTTATCCTTATTTATGTTTTAACTTAGTGTGGCATAAACTACCTTCCATCTAGGGATCATTAAGCACTTTAAAATCTCCAGTTAGTAAAGTCTCAAAACCACAGGTAAATAGTCACACACCAAAAAACATTCTGGGTTTTTGATTTTTCAAACCAATCTTATGGTGAGTCAATGTGTTTGTGTTCCTCACTTCCCTCCAAATACTGACATTCAGAAAACCAGTGAACATTGATTAAATATTGATTAATTTTGATTAAATATTCAAGTATACTGATGTTTTGAGTGATAGGAGGCCAAAAGAAGTGAACTGTAGGCTAAAAGCATGCACGTGGAGAGCTACAGAGGGCCAGCTAAGATGCAGTAACTTCTTATGCCTGATCCCAAATCAGTATTAATCAATGTTTCTATCTTATAAGCCAAGGAGATGGCAGAAGTAAGTTCATGGTAAACATTTCCAGATCTCTCATATCATTGCCAATTATCAGTGAAAAGGAAAACCCAACCCAAAGTGCCCTTGGTTACTCAGAATGAGTTATATTCTGAGTAGCAATAATACAGTTTGGGGATGATTTATTAAAGCAAGGAGTATAGATCTAATGAAATATAATACTGCAAAATTTGATTTCTTGGTGGTAACTGGGCAGGGCTTCTGATTTATGCCCATCTAAACTTTTGCCTGCTGAAGACCTTGCTGAAGGAAACCGCTGAGATGAACAGTGACTTTAGCCTTGTCTTTCACCTGCTGTGCTCATAATGGGAGGGAGGGGGGAGATTTCAATAACACTCCTGTTTCACCTGTGGGAATTAGGAATTTATTCCATTACCATCTTCAAAGGCTGTCCATATCCGGTTAGTTATACTGTAATGGTTTAGCTATAAACTACTTTATACATTAAGGCTGTGCCTAGACCCCTGCTGCCTTGGTTGCTTTACCAACCAGATTTCTTTTTCTGTGAAATAATGTTGGATCAGGAAATTGAAATCTCTGGTTTTGCCTATGTTTACACGCAGGTCTAGTAGTCTAATCAAGTCTGCGTTTCCCATCCTGATCTGGGAACTGAGAAATGCAGCAAGGTCCTGCAATTTAGATACAGCTGTGCTCTTCCATTTCTGCTTACTACTTTCATCTTACAGTTTATTTTGTATGCTACCCTACATCTTTCAAACACTAACATGCTTAATTCACTGTTAACTTAGTTTGTATCTGAGTGAAAGGATAAAAAATATGAAGGTACAATTCTCTGTTATCAGTGATTTAATAGTACAGTTATAGTAAGGCATCAAATATCTTTTACCCTCCACACTGTTTTAGATTATTTCCACTGGTTTAGGTGAAAAAATGGTGAGATTATAAAATCTGCAGTGTTTATTATACTCATAGGATTTTTTTTTTACTACCTCAGCTGTTCTCTGCCCTCCTTACTGTCTTTGCTCGCTGCCCATGGAGAAATAACTAATTTGGGTCATTTTTCCTGTTTTTTTCACAGTATCCTAACAGTGTTGCTATAATTCAGCCTTTTTTATACATGGCTTTCCAGGAACCAGAACAGGGGAAGGAAAAATTTCAGAAGGAACCATAGTAATTACACTTGTGCTGCGGTTACCTGTAATAGACTGGAGCTGCTTTAGAGATCATCAGAGCCTATTATTCATGTGCATTTCTCATGGGATTCATTTAGAGCTGGAAGACAGCAACTCATTAGATATGTCTTTACTGAAGGTTTAATTTTGACTCTAGCTTAGGCATTGATCTTCACTAAACTTACACACTGCGCAAATCCTTGGTTTAGATTCAACTGCTTTGATTGAGAGTCTATAGGCTGCTGCTTAAGCTGATTTCAGCTTGGCTGGTATCCTATAGCAATGTATAAAGCCTGAATAATTTGATAGGTTTTGGGTGCTTCCCAACAGTTTCCCTGAAGATATCCAGCTGTATGACCAGAAGACTCACAGAATGGTTCCAAGAAATATTCTCCTTGAGCTCTTAACACATGCAGAAATGAGAGAGTAAATTGCCATGCCTTTGCAGTTTGGCTGACCAGATCTCCTTTGGATAAATCTAAGATATAATAACTATGAATTTATTCCACAAGAGGGAAATAACTTTAAGCAGTAATGCTTCTTCTTCACCTATGTATGTTGAAGAGAGAATTTCCTTATGGAAATGGAACTCAGCCCTGAGAAATATAAAAGCAGTCCTTTACAGAGATGCACTGACATTGCATCTTACTCTGTGAGGTCTAAAGCCCTGGCCATTGTTGTTTGTGGCAGATTAGTTTATTTACTCACTTAAATTCATAATATATGTTTTTGTAAGAACTATGAGGGGCATATTTATATTAGCAAGTTTTGGACATCCTGCTCTATGTTTTGGCTGTAGAAGATGATTATGTTGATTTTAGATAGCTACAATTCTGTTCTGTTCTTTGTAGTTCTGCTGATGGTCTGCTGCTGTCTGTAACTCTTTTTGGCTATTAGCATTTTAGATCATCATGTAGAACAGGGGCCTGCATCAAGGAAAAAGGGTTCTGCTGTGAACAAAACATCTGTATGTAGTTCCCTTCCATCAAATTCAGCTTGTATAAATTGCATGTAAATCACACATACCAGTCTGTCTGTAGCTTCAGTGATGACTGGAGGAGAGGGAAAAGATTTGGAGAACACAGTAACTGTCTTCCATCCTCTTGTGTGATACAGTGCAGATGATGCATCAATGAAACCAAATGGGACTCCCTCAGTCCTTTTCTGCCCGCACAAAATCATCCCCCATCTGAATTCTCTGCATCTCTGAAAGCATCTCTGAATTGCTTTCAGAGACATTTTGCATAAATAAGGTTTACAGAGTCAGGCCAGAGTGCATAGATGTTGGGGTTGGCATTTCTGGCAAACTTCTCAAAAAGTGCTTTGTGCACTTTCCCGTAGTTTGGAAGTCACTTGCTGGAGACAGTACAAGCATCTGTTAACAGGACCAGGAAATGGTCAGCACTAAGACTGTACAAGATGCTAAGAAATTTCTTCACGTGTACCTTGTACAGCCTCATGTTTAGTGGACCTTACAAATATTCCCAAGATTTTATTTTCCTTGTGTTTATTTCCTTTTTTATTTTTTTCCTCTCTGCTGGCTATTTGATTTTAATCAGAGAACTATGTTGACATTAAGAAGCTCCAACATGTACATTCAGTCTAAACAACTGTGAAAGTACATCACAATTACACTATCTGATTGTACTGATACTAGGGTGGGCTTATGAAAACAAAAAGCCTGCTTCTTGTCACTGGAGGTGAAAAACTGCTGTTTCAGATTTCCATAAAAGGCAGGACTTTTTAAATTACTTCATTTTGTGATACTTCTTTACATAGTAATACTAAAGAAAAATAACTGCTCAATCATGTTTAGGAAAATTTTACCTTCTTAAGTTTTTGTTAACTAATGGATGCCATAGCTCTGTTGAAAGAATTCAAGTTTCTTTAGAAAACTTCTGAAATGGACTTCTTTTATTCATTTTTAATCTTTACTAGGTGAAGCAAATGAACAGAGAAGTCATGTGAGATCTCAGTCCAGCATGAGCTGCTGAATGTTTTCTCAGAGTTTCGACAGCATTGAAACATCATTCTTATCTAGCATACTTCTTCTAAGAAACTGAGAGCATGATATCAAGAAGTTAGACATTGCTACCAGTAGTGTAAAAGTATTAAAAATAAGATGCAGAAAAATCATAAAGAGGAAAGCCAGAAATAATCTCACACCCAGAATAAATCCTCTTGATTTAATTATGGTGGGATAATCAAAGCAGTTGGTCAGTTTGGAATCTAAATTCCATATTCTTGCTGCAATGCCATCAATCCAACATAAAAAAAAAAGGGATAGTCAAATGACTACAGTTCTCCAGCATCCTTATGAGTTTTCTGAGTATGGTTTGCCTGTAGGATCAAACAGAATTCAACTGTACCCGTGCTCGGACAAGACACTTCAGTGCCTGAAGTTCTGGGCTCTTGTTGTCCAGGTGTGCCTTTGCAAACATGCACTAAGATACACAGAGATTCTTTTTTTCAAAGAACAGAATGCTGTCTAGCTAATCACGCTGTGGGAGACAGGAGTGGAAATGAGATTTAAGAGCCTCTCTAGATGTCAAATGCATGTTTCTTCCCTGCATTTGACAAAACCAGGAAGCATAAAAGTAGATTTAAAAGAACAAACCAACATAAAAATTTCTAACGTTTTTTGAGACTCAAAAATTGTTCTCATGGGTGATCAGTAGAAGTTGCTACAGGTTCACTTCTTCCAGTATCCACCATTGCCTCATTTAAAACACTACCAGAGATAATGTTCTGTCTCTTTCATTTATACTTCTCTAACTATACTAAGCAAATAGCTCTAAATTGTTCTTCACCCTTGAAAAATTAAAAAAGATGAAATAATAAAAAAAAGGCATTACTAGTTGTTGGGAGCTGAACACCTACAGATGTCAAGATCAACACTGATTAGGATTCCCATGGTACCAAGAAGCTTCCAACCTGGAGCTATCATATCTGTAGTGTCCATTTTAGCCTCATTTTAGTCTCTCATACTTCATTCAACAGATGGTTTCTTGGCAGGAAACATTACATTCTTGAAACCAACATTAATACCTCAGTTATAGGAGTGGTATCATATTTGTTCGATTATTGAATTCTCTGTACAGACCAAGAAAGTGCTGATCTACTGTGGGTAAATGAAGATTATTTCAAAACAGGAATAGAAGTATTGCTGAGTACTACTTAGGCAGAACTACAAGCATTTTTGACTCTTGTGCAGTTGGTATGAAAAGTCAGATGAGTAGCTTTAATTGGAGAGAGGTCTGTCTTATGATTCCAGATTCAGAGTCTGGGAACCAAGTTTTCTGCCAGTGGTGTTGTTCGCGGTAATGAGTCTTGATACCTTGCATAATTATTTTTAAGAGGGAAGCATAAAAGTCAAAATCTTTGGTCTATATGTAGTTCCCGACCATCCCTTTTAGAGGCCCTTATGTGAGTCAGCATGGAAAGAGAACTGAGTGAAGTTGTCAGCTTTTGGCATGGTTTTAAAAATACATCTGAACTTTCTTGCACATAACAAAGAAGATATCATGCAGGTTATGTCTTTGGACTGTCAATCCCTCAGTTCCTCAAACATTGGGAGCTTCTATAGTCCCAAGGTCCTATGATCAGTGGCCTTGATGAAAAGCAGAAACTCACAGCAATGTGTTGTAGAATAAATGCTTGGCACCACAGAAATAACAGATCTCAGAAGTTCCCATTGACTCTGGTAGTACCAGGTCTTAATAAGAAAATAATACGGCTGGGGCATACCTGCAAGGGTCATATTCTATGCTTTTCCACCCTTATTCTAAAATCCTTAAGAACTTTGAGGCCTGAGCATCATGAGTATCACTTACAAAAAAATGTTCTTGTCTTGTGCTTTAACACCACATACCTGCAGAACCTGGGTATGATTTCCAGAGCCTGTTTTTCATTACATTGGTGCTTTTGATGCATGGCCAGGCTATTTCTGTTTATATTTATATTTGTAAATTACCAATAGAATTTACACATGTACAGACCTGATTTATGCAGCACAATCATGTTTATGGTCATGTTTGCGCTATCATTTCTTAAAAGTTAACAGGAAGTATTTGGCTGCTTTATGAGATCCCATGTAAAGGCTGATACAAAGGTTGGCAATGTGAACACTGACATTACTTAAATATATATATGGCCATTGTTAAATTAATAACCTTTTTATTTATAATAATATTGTAAGACTGATATGTTTATATTCCTCCTGTCAATGATAAGCTTCCTGCCTTTATTTCAGCCTTGGTTGGTAATATTTATATCAAGCTTTTATGTTTATGTGTTTTCAACAGCATTAATGTCACACACAAAGCAACATTAGGCCTGAAATATAATTTATAAAATTTTGATATGGACTTTGCATCTGTCTCTTTACTGTTAACACAAATGTAATTTACACCTTCTTTCTTTTAATGGAAGTTTTTCTGACATTTCAGAACCTTAACATCTGCTTTCAGGATACTAAAGCTGCACTTGATGAAAGTATATCTTTCAGATTAAAAAATATCTGTGTTATCAGACTTCTCCAGGTTTACAAGTAATAGAAATCCCTTTGCTCTCTTCAAACATGCATCAGAGAAACAGTCCCTTTATCACATAGCATACCTCTAGTCTAACAAGGCAATAGCTTAAGTATGTGATGTCCCCTGCTGAAATAGGACTGGAAATCAATTATTACTGTTATTGTTGGTATTTCAGTGGAGTTTAGAAGCGCTAGCTAGTATTGTTCAAATGATTGACTTTTTTGATTTGCTGTCCAGGCTGCTGAAAGAGTGAAAAAAATTATCAGACTGTCTCAATGAAACTGTAAAAAACCACAATAAAAAATCCTTCCCTCCAATAAAATGCCAAGTCAAACTAAACCAAGAAAATAAAAAGAATCCCACAACTTTTTTTCCTACATGAGTGAAACTACTTCTCTGGTTTCAAAATTGTTTCCAGATCAGTATCTTATTGTGCAAGATATTATTTAAACCTAAACTACAGCCTCATCTTAATAAATTTAATCTAAATATATATAAAGAGACATAGATTTTGGAGGCCCAAGATCATATATCAGATATTTAGTTTGTCTGAAAGAAGAACAGAAGATAATTTAATTACCTCGTTACCTTATCCACCAGTCTATGCTGCAAGATTAGGCATTCTATAGGAATGAAGGCTGAAGAATCAAGCCATTGGTGTAGCATGAGTTGGATATGGACCTGAGGTTTTAGAATGAAACAGGAAAAGAGAAAGGATTTAGGGGTAGGGAGAAGGGCTTGTAAAGGATATTAGCAAGAATTCACACAGAAACATGAGTGGAAGGTGATGCTGGTTATGGAGGTTAGGCTTTATGATGAGAACTAGATTTGCAGCTATGGAATCCTTGTTCCAGTGTCATAAGGGGAAACATAGAGATATAGGAAATGTAACTCAGTAGGGTCCTGATATTGTGGATGCTGTAGACATACAAATATGAGAAAAAAACAGGGCTCCAAGAACAGATGAAATGCCTCAGAGAATGTGAAGGAAGGATGGGAGAGTTAAAATGTGCCCTCAACCAGAAGTTAGGGTACTAAATGGGTGAGTTGTGAAGAGTGGGTGCAGAGATATGACTGGGTTCCAGTGCGTGCTCTACCAGATTTATGCTGTGCATATGCCTGCAGACTTGACCCTGAGAAAATTATGATTTCTAGTTACAGAAAGGGAGATATTTAAGGAAGTCAGTGACTTTCTATAAAGAAGACAAAGAAAAGTAAGAAATACTGTGCGTCACTGCTCAAATTTACACTGAAACATCCCTTTGCTAAAGTTAATTCATGTTTGTCCAACCTTTCTTTTATTCCTTCTTTTGCCTAGTCAACAAATTCGTGCTTAGTGCTGACTTCTAGTAGACCTCACAGAATGAATGTGATGCCTCTAACTAGGGCATCCTACCACTTGCCTGACTGCATGACCTTCCACTGAGGAAGGTCTCTATTTGCCAAGTGTATATATTGAAATAATTACTCTGATGAAAACAATGGGAACTTTGCCAATTATGTCAAAGGGCATAGGATTTCAGCCAAACCACTGAAGTAATGTAATTTGGCATAACTCCATTAAAATCTGTGGAGCCACTTGAATAGACATCAGCTAAAGATCAAGTCAATAAAATACATATTACTCAGCATAATCACATAAGTGTTTAAAAAAGTTTATGAGGAAAAGAAGCAGCGTAGGATACCTGTAATTTTTTTCAAATACATACATAGAAGTCCTAAGAGAATTTGGATGGGTACAGATTTGAACACACCTTAAACTAAAATGACACCAAGACTGAGCTGAAATTTCATAAAGCTGTGCTCACCCTGAGGGCTTAGACTGAACCAGAAGAGGAAACAAAATCTTTTAAAAACCATTCACTGCTAAAGCTCTTGTTTCAGTTATTAGAGAATGAAATTTAAAGGATATATAGTAAAATAAAGGGTAAATATATCTTCTGCTTTACAAACAGATGACTACCTGGAGGCTATTTTAGTAGGTTATGGAAAACTAGACTTCTTAATTTTCAACATTTAGCAGACGATCCAAAGATATGGACAAAGTAATATCAGATTCCATTAGTCGATGCTTGCAAAATGCAAAGTGGTAGTTTCACACAGGAAGAGGCTGATGAGAACAAAAGGATTTCAGATGAAGTGGAACATACGGCTGCAAAACAGATTTCTATAATGAATTCTGAGAGGCGCATCTGTTATTATCTACGTGATATAAAATTGCTCTTTTTGTCTCATTTCGCTCAGTTGCGCAAGATGCAATCACATCAAACAGGCACGTTCAATAAAACTGGGACCTGACTGATTAAAATGAACAGCAATCTGTTTTCTTCTGACAGTCACACAGCAGCTTGAATAACAAGGGCTGTGAACATGGAATTGAATAGCCACTCGAATTGGTATTAATGTTCACAAGCACTATAAAGGCATTTGACCAAATCTGTCCAGCCAGTGAAATAGCAACCCTGTATCATTAAATCATTTAAACCACAAGTCATTTGTGAGACGTATTTGATGGATAGCATAATGCTGCCCCTTGTCACTTCCAAAGCCTTCTCCAGAGCCATTTCACTGCTTTTCTATACAGCATAAATACCAGCAAAAGGAAGTGTTCCTGGAAGGAGGGTACAGTCGCCTGTGAGCAGGACTATGAGAAGTTTCCATCTGCAATATCAGGAATAGGGTTTGGTCAGAAAGAGATATCTTAAGGAATCATTTCACCTGCCTCTAGCACCTAGTCTTTTGTGCCCTTCGCATGACAATTTTAGGCTAGAATTTGGAGGAAGAAAAATTACTGTGTTGCATTTCATGTGGTCAAAGTCCCTGGGATTGTCATTCCTGTTCTTTTAGCAGAAACTTCAAGACTGTGAAAATCACTTGGCAAGTATTGTCAGGATCCGTGTAAAAATTGTCATGGCACATCAAGGAGCTTTTGGAGTTTCTTGCGTGCCAGAGCAATTAGATTATGAATGAGCCAATTGTCGGAGACATTTTGAAATGTTTCTGTAATGGCTTCTCATCTTCACAAGCCTTTCATGAAAAATAAGCAGTATGGGTTTCTCAGGATCAAGGGGAATAAACAGGAGAGCTACAGGTGAAATATTTATAACCACTAAGGATTTTGCTTACAAAATTAATAAAAAATGTCACATTCTTGAAAAGAGAGAAATATACTTACTAATACTTGCAGAAAGGATAAGATAGTGCAGTGAGGCATCTAAAAAGTCTGTGTTCTCTGTAAATTAGTGATATACTATGGTGGAACAGAATTGTCTGGCATGCTATCCTGGTTTCAGCTGGAATACAATTAATTTTCTCCACAGCAGTTATTATGAGGCTGTGTTTTGGATTTGTACTGAGAACAGTGTTGATAACACAGAGATGTTTTTGTTATAGCTGAGAGGTGCTCACACAAAACCAAGGCCTTTTCTGCTTCTCACACCACCCCACCACTAGTAGGCTGGGGGTGCACAAGAACTTGGGAGTGGACACAGCCAGGACAGCTGATCCCAACTGACCCAAGGGTCCATACCATGTGGCATCATGCTCAGCATACAAAGCTGGGGAAGAAGCAGGAATGGAAAGACGCTCAGAGTGATGGTGTTTGTCTTCCCAAGTAATCATTATGTGTGGTGGATCCCTGCTTTCCTGGAGATGGTTGAACACTTGCCTGAGGATGGGAAGTGGTTGTTTTGCTTTGCTTGCGTGTGTGGCTTTTGCTTTACTTGTTAAATTGCCTTTACCTCAACCCACGAGTTTTCTCACTTTCACTCTTCTGATTCTCTCCCCATCCCACCAGGGAATAGTGAGTGAGCAGCTGTGTAGTGCTTAGCTGCCGGCTGGGGTTAGACTACTGCGTACACCTAAGTCAATGGAAAGCCAGTGGGGATCCAACTCCAATGCACCCATTGACACCTCTGAAAATGACAGGCAGAGGCTTTTGTTTCCTGCATGGATTTAAATTGCCTGTGTTCCTGTCCTTGTGTGGAAGACAGGCTAAAGTGAAAATATAAGAATGGGCTGTGTATATGAATTCCTTATATCAAGCATTCTTAACATTGTTATGCAGATGTTGAAAATTGTGCAACTGGTGAAAACTGGTCATGGACAGAGGAGATTCTCCTCCATCCTCACTCCTGTTGAGGGAAAAACTGCAGTGCAAGCTCATCAGGCTTTGTCTGCCTGCTAGCTCCCCAGTACCAAAAACCTCAGAAATAGTCTCAATGCATGCAGCTTCAGGGTCACGAAAGAAACATTTGGGCACTATATAAATGACATTTGAATGGGTAGATGTGTGGAGGGACAGAAACAGAGGTGCTTAGGAGAAGCTGTGAGAACAGGTCAGTGAGATGATGTGGGAGATAACTTTGGAAGTGCTGAAGAACTGGCAGCAGCAGCTGATAGCAGTAGGCTGTGACATAGGATGCTGGTGCATGGGAAACTTGCCTCCAATAGTTCCACTGCTCATGGAGTGGCCTTTTGGTTTTCCAGTTTTCAGATTTATGACTTACTTTGCCTACTTATGTGTCAGCTCTGTAATTTTTTCTTACATTTATAATCTCTCATTAAAATGTATGTTATAGATCACCTTTTACTGCCATTTTTGGCTATCTTTCTTCTTTTTGTGCTCCCATGAGATGTGACACCACATCTGTTTGTCTGAGCAAGAAGATACTGAAAAGAATTCCTGCAATTGCAGTAAACTGAAATAACTTTTAGCCATTTCTACTAGCGATAGTTTATTACATGAGGAGGTTCACAAAAAGAATTTTTAAAATAGGCTAAATCAAGGATGATTGGAATTAGTGCAGAGGGATCTGTTCTGTCCACAGTGCCAATGAAGCTACCAGTCATATTCTCATAAACTTCAGCAGTGGGCAGTAAACACACACTAGAGATGGTTAAAATCAAGGACAGTAGTTTAAAAAAATAGTGGAGACTTGCCCAGAAAATTTTCATCTTCTGTCCAGACTATCAAAAGCCATCTGAGAAAAATAGTCAAGGATTGACCATCCTTTATTCATAAACCCAAGCTGGGTCTTTTGATGAGACTGTCTATACCGGTTGTGGTAGACTTGCCTTTTACTCACTATGGCGTCAGTTGAGAGCAGCTCTATCCAGGTGACAGTCTCTCTGGAGCCCACCAGTCTGAGTATTGTGAGTTTCTTTGAAATCCGTTGTAAACGTTTTCTTGTTATGACATCTGAAACTCTTACAGACAGGCAGACCATATGGTGATTATGACCATGTCATGCCCATTTTCATGCCTGAGTAAGCTAACACTATCCTACCAGTTCCTTAAGCTGTCTACACCCCTCAGCTATCTTATACATTTTTGTTGCAGTTTTCTACAATGCCTAGCATCAAAAATCTTGTGTCTAAGTGTCTATGTGGCATCACTAATAAACAATAATGAAGATAAGACTAAGCTATTCTGACATCTCGCTGACTGTCTTTGTGCCAGCGAAAAGGAAAATCTTGTCAGAATATCAGTTTCTCAGGGAGGTGGCAGATGCTTGAAGGTGGGAGAAAAGAATATTTAATAACTTAATGATTATTATTCCTGATGTAAATATCTTCAAATAAAATTCTGACTTTGCAATTCTATTGAAATCAGTAGGAAGAAATGGCTTAGTTATGTTGGTCCTTTTTCTCCTTCCAATTTAATATCTTTGACAATTAATATAATCAACATGACAAAATCATAAGGTGTTTTACAGACAGTGATCTCCCTTTTAGTTTGTACCTGCTCCTTACCTGATATGCTGTATAAGCTAAGCATTCTTACCATAGCAACCTTCAGACTAGTCAATTACCAAGTACAAATTCTGGAAGAAACACTACAATTATTCAGGAAGGATTATCAAACATTGTGCATTCTAAGCACAGTAATTATTCAGGTTCTCAAACTGCAATCTTTTGTCCATTAGATGATACAATACACTCCTAGCTACAATTTTACTTTTTTTTAAGTCTCAGAGCATTAATCACTTCATTTTCCCTTGATCATGGTCATATTTCTTTTCCTCCCACTTACTCACCTATGTGTCTTCCCACCACCTTCCACTCCCTGGAAAAAGTTTCTGATTTCCCATTAAGAATTATAGTACTGGAATAGTACATTAAATGGAGTGTGAAGATCAGATGACTTTCTTTTAAAATGGAACATCCCAATTGGATTAATCTTTTCCATAGCCATTTATTCATGGGCTAGGGTGCAGATTAGAGTGCAATGCTTTATGGAACTGACAATTTCTGGTTTAAGTGTAGGTGTTCTTTCCTAGCATATACATTAGACATGACAGAAGAGACAAGTTTAGCTGTGAGGAAGATCATATTACTTGCTAGTGATATTAGGAATATCATCTTACAAACCATGAGGGAGATATTCCTAAGAAGATGTTATTCAGAAAAGATCAGCCCTTCAGTCATGCACTGTGTGAGGTGCTGTACACATCTTAGCAATTATAAATACACCAGAAGGCCTTGTGAGCTCGTGTCTTATAGACCATGTTGTTGTGCTTTCATGGCAGTCCAGCTAAAATCAGGGATCTCTATATCTGTCAGAGAATGAGGCCTGCTTTTTTCTGTCTGTTGACACCTTCTGAGCAATTATAACTAGGGAATAACTGTTTTCTGAGATTTCATTGGTTAGCAATGAATGTATGTTAGCTACCATTACTTGACATAACCTATGCATATGAATTTCAGTGGATGAATGAAAGCAACCAATGCACACAAGTTCCATAAGTCCTTTCCACCTGTTTCTGTTAGCACTTTCCACTAACTTGAAATGGGTTAAAATTGGAGTTCTTAGATAATTTTTATTTAATCCTAGCAGCACAATCCTTTAGCAAACCCCTTAAATTTTGGATATGTTCAACTGCAAGTTGTTTTAAAGCTAAATGGGAAATTTGGTTTTTGGTTTATTGTTGGAATGAAACATCCAAGCAAACTTTTGTGAGTTTGTCACTTACAAATTCAGAGTTTGAGTCCAGACGGTGTGCCTGACTCATCTGGTGTCACTTCTGTCTACATTTGGATTAGCTAAATCAAGAATAGCATGAAGACATTTCGGTATGCTGAATTTCTCAGGAGGAAAGGACTCATGTTACAACTTGGAATCAGTGTCATTGCTCGTTGCAATTTTGCTGTTGACTTTTCTTTCCCCAATTGCTATTGCTACCAGTTGATATACTAGTTTTCTTTGATCAGCAGTGCTGGGATTGATAGTTTTTTTAATGTGCAACCAACTCTTTGATGTGAGGCCAAACCTCTCCAAAGAGCCATGGAATCTCAATACAGGGAGCGTTATCTCACCTTAAACGTCTCCAAAATAGAAGGCTACATATTTAGTACTTTTCATCAGAAGATTCATAACAAGGAAAGATAAGTATATTTATAGTGCAAGTGTATTTATAGTAAGGAAAAACATCAGATTCTGAAACATCAAAACCAGATATAAATGTAAAGCTTTTTTAGAGCTGGTGGAAAAACTTAGAATCATAGAATCATAGAATAGTTAGGGTTGGAAAGGACCTTAAGATCATCTTGTTCCAAACCCGTGCCATAAGCAGGGACACCTCACACTAAACCATGCCACCCAAGGCTCTGCCCAACCTGTCCTTGAGCACAGCCAGGGATGGAGCACTCACAATTTCCTTGGGCTACCCATTCCAGTGCCTCACCACCCTCACAGTAAAGAATTTCTTCCTCATATCCAATCTAAACTTCCCCTGTTTAAGT
>JBCJKH010057464.1:0-12523 GCA_039877255.1 Loriculus beryllinus | reverse complement strand
CAGCTTGCTCCAAGCCCCTGTGTCCAACCTGGCCTTGAACACTGCCAGGGATGGGGCAGCCACAGCTGCTCTGGGCAACCTATGCCAGGGCCTCACCACCCTCACAGTGATTTATGTCAGACAAGCACCACAGTCATCCCAGAGACTGCCCCTGCTCTAAAAGGTGGAACTGCTTGTACAAAAAAAACCTGCAAACAATGAAGAAAGTAGAGTGAATGGAAAGAGCAAACCCAGACAGCACATCCAAGGTGTTATGCCTAAAGAGAAGCACAAGAAGGAGACAGGTCACATGTGTAAAGGGATGAGTAAGACCATGAGTCCTAGGAACACTCTGAAGCAGCTTCTTTGCCCCCTTGTATTGTTTCCCATTTCACAGAAAGACCCTGGTTCACGGTGTGGACTCAAGAGTTACGGATGTTCAGTTTAACACAGTCATTAGAAATTTAAATGCACAGGTGAAGTCTTCCTCCTTGAAACCAAAAATGAAGCCTTAAATACACTTCAAAAGGAAATCCGACTTCTCCTGCCAGAGACTGACTTAGTAACCTGGTGAGCATCAGCAGTTACCCTCAGCACACCCAGGTAGCACAACAAGGTCTGCACAGACCCATCCCTATTCCTGCTCTCCAAGATAAACTTGAACCTGTAATAATCATCTTGAACTTTAACTAGTTCTCCTGGCTTGGTTTCCTCACTTCATCCCATGGTGACACTCTTCTCCATATAGAGACTCCTCTAAAGGCCAAAGTGATAGGGCCAGAAAAGACAGAACAGGGAAAAGGGAGAATTTTATGAGAACTACAAGGAAAAAAGGATGCTTGTAGTTATTTTCCCAGAGATTAACACAGATGCAGGAAGAGCAGAACTAAAAAGGCACCAAGGAAGGAGGGATGCTCCACTCTAGCATGGTTCTTCCTCTGGAGGGAGAACCCTGCCATGGCTCCAGTGTCTCCCGGCCATGAGCTGTGCTGGTGCTCAGGGAAAGATCCTGTTTTACAGTTTACTGACCCAAACATCAGTTCTGCAAATGGCACTGGGCAGCCAGCAAGATGCCTTTGTGAGGGCAGAAGCCTACCAAAGCTTGGGGCAAAAGAGCAGCTTGTTGAGCTGCCTGGGTGCCGACGTGGCCCCAACAAATTCACATTACATCAAAGCACATCAGTCAGTGTGCTTCCCCATGCGTCTAGAGCAGCCCTTCATTCATCTGTATGCCTGAAAGCACAGCAAAATTGGCTTCTGTCCTTCCCAAATCCTTCAGCAGGGCTCTTCTGCACAGGAACTGCTGTGCTGCTCCTTTGTAACTCATTTCTAAAGACCTCTCCAGACTGACCTCCACATGTGTCACAAGTACCCTTACTAGTACTTCATGTAAAAGCCTGTTTGCACCTCCAAAGCCTGAAGCAGGTTTGATAGATACCTATTTTCCGTAGCTGCTGCTCTCCCAGACATGCTTTTCTCTGCAGGATTGGAGAGGTGAGGAACATTATGACCTGTCAGAACTATCAACTGGCTTTTCAAAACCATGGCAGCAAATCTGAAGCACTTTCACATCATTATCAGGCACCCAAGATTGAAAAGTCATCAAGGATTGTTTTAATGAGCTAGCACATGCAGAAGTTGCTGTGAAAGAACAGACACTGACGCCTTCTAGCACTTACCATGAGTTTAAATGTTATTTAATCTTCTCTTAATAGACCAGGTTTTCAACTATTATATAAAGCTAAGAGCCAACTGTGAAGAGTAAAGCTCTGCAGGGCTGCAGACTCAACTGCTGATTACTTGTTTTAAAATAATCCAGGCTTTAGAAGAATAGCTCCATATTAAACTGTGCCACAGGAAAGCTGTGCACAGCACAGCCTGTGGCTGCACCAGCATCTCTTTTTTTTTTCCTGTGTGTGAGAAACAGCCTGGACCACAGGGCTTATGTTTCCAGCACTGGAATTGGTTTTAGTTGTCTCCTACTTTAATTTCTAATAACAAATAAACAAGGATTTGCAGCAGATCCTCAGAGAGAGGATGCACCGTGCCTGGATGCACTGCTGCTGCTTCACCTTCCCACCATGCTGGGTGCTTCCAGAGTGGCTGGTTTTAACATTCTTGAAAAGGTACTGACTAAGCCAAGACTGCATCACACGTTAAATATATATCACATGAATTCAGCACAGTGTTATTTATTTTGTGCTCCTGCTGGTTTTTTATTGTGCAGTAAAATGAAGTGGAAAAACAGAAGTGTCTGAGGCTCAGTAAGAGACATGCTGTCAAGCCATCATTATGTCTGTCTGGAACGAGGTATGTTCAGAACTAAAGGAACTGAGTAAGGATTTCAGAAGATATCTGTACCTTAATGTCAGTGAATTGAGTTCATTTGTGGTTGAACACAGAGCTGGCTTGTATTCTGAGGGCTGTCACAGATAAGCAAACCTTGGACTAGATGACCTTTGAAGGTCCCTTCCAACCCAAACTAGTCTATAAACTATTTTGTGATGGCCAACAGGAATGAATCTCAGAACGATGATCCTACTCAGCACCTCTTGCAAAAAACATTCAACAGCCTCTCCCTGGCACTGGAGATAAGTAGTAGTCATCAGCACATGGAGTACTTGATTACACTGAGCAGACCTGCTCCTGTGCAGGGGGTCACAGATCTTTCTAGTCAGTGAGTTGGTCTCCATGGCTTCCTTCAAAGCAGCTTCTCTCATTCACTTCTGCTCACAGTATTTCTTTTTCTTTCTGCTTTTAACCTTGGTTATTTTGTTTTTTATCTTTACAGCTATGCCTGAAGCCATGCCCATATGTCAGAACTGGAATATCAGAGCATGTTCCTGTTTAGTTTTGGTTATCTTTCTAGACAAGCACCCTACCTGTCTGACAATAACAACTTCATTGCTTTCTTCCAAGTACTGCAGTCTCTACTTTCTCAGATCTCCCAAAATGAGAAATTCTACCCTATTAGGTAATATAAAGCCAAGGTTGAAACTATACTTCCATTAAAATGCCTATGAATTAATGCAGTGTGGGAATCATCACCACCATGTGCTGAGGACTGCCCTGAGGACTGTGGCAACTTCACATTCCTGTGTATGGGCTTCTTGCATGTGACAGACTTTCCCCCTGCTCTTCACTTATGTCACTGTCGGGTGAATAAGAGCATGAACAGAAAGCAAGGTAGACCAAGTCTCAGCTATTTGGGCTGTGAAACAGTGTGAGTGGAAAATGATTGAGTCTTCACAGAGTGCTGGGTAGGTAGCACCAACACATCAAAGAAGGAGAAATCCATAAAGAAGCTGCATCCCATCTTACTGGCTGCTGCCAGCAGCAGCTTTGGTACAAGCATCAGGCAGCGACACCACCATCAGAACACTGCACTTACCACCAGGAGGAGGTTTGTTCTTTGAAGTGAGGATGACAAAGCCAAATCCTTCATTCTCCTTCCGCTGCAGACGGACATCATAGCCCTCTGGGGACTGCAAGTTTGCAAACTCTACCCGATTCAGCCGGGGAGAGCCGTTTTGTGTGAAGACAGGCTGCGACTCCTCCTCCTCTGCTTGCTTTTCCCCTTTCAGGTAACAGACAAACGACAAATAAGGAAAAAACAATACTGCTGTTTTACAAAGCAGCTACAGCAAAACTGTACGTCTCAGTATCAGTGCCAGCGTAAGGAAACACTGCCTGCCTGGGAAAGCAAGGGGTGAGTTTATGAACAATGAAATTTGGATCAGACCGAAATCAGATGGAGGATAAAGCATTCGAAGGCCCAGTTACGCACAATGGTTGCACACAGGTGAACAGACCTGGCTCTGTGCACAGACTTTGTCAGAGTGACCTGATGCCTTTTATGGTAAAAAAACCCCACTGTGGCTTTTCTGCATGATACAAGATCTATGGCAGAGATTCAGCTACAAACCACAACTATTGCTATCTTAAGCGAGGAACAACTGTTTACTTGGAACAATGGAAATAGTTCTTAAAAGGCAGACTGAAGACTGAAGTCAGGCCTTCATTTAGGAAACCTACAAACTTCTGGTCCTGACGTATTCATCTACCAGAAGGTATCTTAAAACACATTGAGAACTGACCTTCAAAGTACTTTTTCCTTTTACTCGTATATGCTCAGAATGAATGGTTGAGTAATGCAATGGAAACACAGTATTGGTTGGTAATCAGAACAGGGGACTGTTACCAGTTCTCCTGAAGCCCACTCCAGCTCTGCAGTTCAGTTGATCAGCATCATCGAATCAACAGACAATGCTCCTCTGTGCACTGCTGATCTGGACACTGATCTAAAACTACAGCATCACAAGATGCTACCCTGAGGCATCTCTGATTTGAATGCATTTACTCTTGCTACACACACGTGCCAAGAGATTTGAGAATACAGCTGCTTGTACACAAAAGAGATTGTGTCATTACTCAATTCACACATGGTTAGTGGCTGTTCTAATTAACATCTGCAAAAAGGTTTGAAGCCATCCTAATTTTCAATGTCCTACCTGTGTGAGCAGTGCAAACCAGCAAGCATCAAAGCATCAGCTTATTGAATTCTGCTTTTCTCCACTTCCTAAGAATTACAGCTGACCCTCCTGAATCTCAGGCTGCTCATCTCTAGTGCAATAACTGACAAGTTTCAGAGCAGCTTTAGATGACTTGATTACAAAAAGTGTTCCTTTAGCCAGACATGTGTCCCCTGCAGTATGCTCTCTGGACAGACAGACACATACCACCAAAGAAGATCTTCCTCCGGACTGTGAGCAGCACTTGACCATTCCGTGCAGCACTGGTCATTAAGTCCAAAACTTGTTTGTGTGACTTCCCTTTCACAGGGATTCCATCGATGCACATCAGCTCATCCGCAGCTCGAAGCCTGCCGTCTTTCTCTGCTGCTCCCAATGGGATTATGGCTCCAATATAAATCTGTCAGCAGAACAGAGTCAGGGGGTTTGAGCAGCAAAACATGAACTCATCAGAACACGTAATGGAATCGAGGTGAATCCTGACAGATGAGGGCTTTTGGGAAGGTAATTTTAAAGATTATTTAACTGTCCAATTGAAGCAGAAATACAGCCAGCAAGTGTACTTTGCACCATCTGACTCTGAATGCAATTTGGGGGCTCAAAGCATTGAGTAAATACTTAGTTTTGAGGGATTTTTAATCCTTATTTCCATGAATTCTGGAAATACTACTGTCTCTTGAGCATAATGGTCAACTTTTGACTTAAGCATAGACTGTACTTTTGACATACATATGATTTCCCAGACATTATTCAAATGAAAGCCTCTGTCATTCACTCTACTTATTCAAGTATCTTTTTAAGCAAGACTAGGTCAGAGTGATTGGGAAAGAAATAAAAGCTTTTGAAAGAATTCAGATTTATTTCTGAAAAGCTGCTCAGACAGTTCCATGCTTGGAGCTTTTTCAGCACACAGCTTTTGGTAATTAGATAATGGAATTCAAACGGCTGCACTCCACTTAATCAACTCTGTCTACTCCCACTTCATAAAGTGCTACTAAATATAACAGAGATAAATAAAGCACACACTATTTGTATGCTGGAATTACATTCAGGTTAAATGAAAGATTAAGATTAATTATGGCCAGTACTTGTTGGAGGTTAAACAACGGTGGGCAGACCATCTGCACACAGCATTCATGACATTAGCTTTACACTTACCCACAGTTATGGCTGTCATGGAAACAAACCACCACAAATGCTATAATGTGCAACTGAAGAAAAATTCTTTGGTTTTGCTCTTCCTTTTCTTTAAATGCATGTTAGGAAAAAAAATAATAATAAAATAGGCCAGTACTGGGTCAGAGCTGTCAATGGAAAAAAAACGTATTCCTTAACTGTAATCAGAAACCAATCTATGAGTGTCTGTTCCAAAAGCTTTTCCTCTCAACTCGACAGCCAAAGAAATGGCTCCTGACATATGGTACAAGTCTCAGCACCTCTTCCCAGCAAAAAATTGTTGTCTTTTTGGAAATAAAGGGAAGTCTCCTAAAGAACAGACTACCGAGGGGTTTCCACACTGGCATTTTCCCATATGCTTCCAACTCCACCATTCCTTGGCAATTACCTCTCAAGCAGAGAGTCATGCAAGCCCAACTCTGCAGGTTGAGGCCTAGAAAAATGACTACATCGACAATTTAAAAACATAACTGAACTCTAGACACTGACCTGGTTACAGTAAACTAGGCTCTAGCTACTATTCTTCCTACTGTGCAAACATCAGAGCTATGTTTTGATGCCAGTTACAATGCAAAACAATGCCCACATCCATTTGCAGGATGAAGCCAGTCTTAATAGGTTCTGCTTCAAGGCTTTCATGAAAATCCTAAGTACCACATTTTGGATTTTATGAGATGAAAAATACAAGGCAAATAAAACCCTGAGAGAGTGCACTGGAAAGGCTGTTCTTGTTTCCTTGAGATGAATCCACCAGAAACCCAATGGCTGACAGAACAAAATGCATTTTTAAAAACTTGTCACAAGAGGTGGGGGAAAAGGGGTGCAACAAAACCCCAATTCTTGCCTTGTTTCACTGGGCTGCATTCAAAAGAATGGCCTGATGAAGTTTTGCAGGGTAAACAGCTGCTTCCTTCCACTCGTCTGCTCCCTGGGATGTGCTGACGTGCACAGCAAACGGAGCATTTCCAGGGCACATTTTGTGCCAAGACCACTGCTGGGATCAGGTGGGAAGGGACAAAGGCTGGGTGTCAGCACTGACCTTATCAGAGCTGCTGAGACACAGCAACAGCCACAGAAACACCATCAGTATTATCAACCTGACAGAGACAACTGCTGCCAAAACCAGACTCAGATAGGGAAAGGGCATGGGAGCCTTGCAGATTAATGTCAGCCATGAAGAGGGAAGGAAAAGAAAGACAGTCTGAATTTATTCTTGCTCTTTAAAAGGCAGTCACTGAATTGATCAATTTTGCCATCACTGAACTGTTTAGAATAAGAGGGAAATGAGGATGACACAGTAGGAGTCAGATCTAACAGTAATATTGTAAGACAACACGTAAGCAACTGTAAACAGTTTCACTCACAGGCTGATCTGGTCCATCCCCTCCAAGCACCCGGAAACCAAAGCCTGACTCTTGTTTTCGTAGGAAAACATCCAAATCTCTTGTGTTTGGAGCTAAGAAAAGAACCATTTCAAAACATGTAAGGAGCTATCTTTGATTAGTGAAAGATAACGCTTTGGTGCTGCATTCTGACTCTCCTTATCAACAGAACACAGTAATCAAACACAATAAACAATCTGAACAGCCAAATCTGATGTTCTCTTTCCAAAATGGAAACATTTACTTTTAAGAAAAGGAGAAATCACAGCTGCATTCAGGCAGTGGACCAGGAGAAAAGCCAGTCTGTAGTACAACTTCGAGCTACCTTCTGTAAACTCTGAAATGGTCAGGTCTGCTTCAGTTTACTTCAGATCTAGATCATCCTTGAGACCATTTCTATGATTAACTGTTTTATTGCAAATATGGTGGAAACACATTGTATCTTTTTCTAAAAAAGTGCTCCAGATTTTTCTGATTTCTGTATGAATTACGCACTCACCGAAATGTTTTATTTACAGGACATGATCAAAACTCAGTAAGAAAGTCACAACAGTTTTACCACACAGATAACAATGAAAAAAATCCTTTCAAATTGAGCATTTCAAAGTTGAAGTTGATATACTCACGTTTGTCCTCATATATAGTCTTAGACTTCAGGTAGACTTCTGAAGGGTCCAGTTTAGGAGAGCCTGGTCGTACAGCAGTGGGTGGAAATGGCATTGGCTGTGGGATGGGATCACTGACAGCTTCCAAGCTCCCTGAACTGTCCTGCTTGTCCTTCTGAAACAGACCCCACCAAATCTGTATTACATCAAAAGCTAACAGTGTACTGTACAAAGACAATAAATAGTACACACAAGTGAAACACAGAGCAAACCAAGGGAATAATATTGTAACTCCATGTAGCTCTTCCAATGTGTGTGTCTGACCAGACAACTGAGGTCTTCCTCACCAGGCCACAGGTTTCTACTGAGGACTGGGCTTACAAAGGGTATTTAAAGTGACTGCTGCTCAGAGATGATTAAAGCTGCTGGTAGTTACTGACTGGCAGGGTGAAGTAGGCGTACAGGACCAGTCTCATCTGGAGAAGAGATGATTCCTTGGCAGGCACCTGCTGGGCTCTGGAGCACAAACCACCACCATGGGCACGAGCTCCTGCCAAAACACCTCCAAACAAGAGCACTTGAGCTGTGCTCAATATCAGGTTGTTTGCTGCAGGTGTCCCCAACAGCATTATAATGCTGAACAGGAGGAACATACTTGGTTCATTCACACTTGGCATGAGGAATTAGTAATTCAGTAGTTCATAGATGCAACACGCCTATTAGTATTTCACAAAGAAAGGACACCAAGGATCCTTGTAGTCTCTCACCTTAATTTCCAATCAATTATACAATAAGGTAACTCTAAATACTTACTCTGGGCTGAAACCCAACCTGGAAAACTGGAAAACGGCAGTCTACATGTGCCTGTGCACATTAAACAAAAGCACAAGCAGAAGAGACTTAGATATGCCCTTTTACAAGGAGTAGAAGAAAACTCCTCCACAGGCCATTTAGCAGTTTGTCAGTTCTTGTAGTTTTATAAGCACAAGAACTTGCCCTTTTTAACTGAATTATTTTGCCATGCTGCTTAATGCCACTGAACACTGACTGCTCTGTGGGAAGTTGCTACTGCATGTGTGTTGAAACACCAGTCTCCAAATCCAAGGTACTTTCAGCTTGCTTGCACAGAGCCACACACTGACAGACCTGCATCCTCAAACTATAGCAATTTATGCACTGATTTATTTAATGCAGGCAGCTGTATGCTTGCAAGGAACAGAAACTGAAGCTATTATTGAGTGCAGTCTGTTTCAAGCACACTAAACTTGTGTGCTTACTTTATCCCACTGCTGGGATATGACTTCAATATTCAACCAGCATGAAACAGAAAAAGAAGCTCCATCTGCATTCTGGTAGTGGGGGTTTTCTTAAAATGCAGTACTTTGTTCTGTACAAGAAATATTTTTGAAGAAACAGCTCTATTCACCAACTAGCCCAACTTGTAAAAGAAGCACTTGTGACAAAAACATCCATTACTATCAGCATTAACAAATCAGAGGGTTATTTTATTAAGCCCAAGGATTCTTTACTGAGCTAATATGCATCACAGATACCCCAACTAGATGATCTTAAGGTCCTTTCCAACCCTAACTATTCTATGATTCTATCATAGAAGCTATTTGTTGCATTCTTGATTCTTCAGTAGTAAGAGACACACCCATTATTTCCATTAAACAACTCAAAAACCCTCAAAACAATCTCGTGTTAAGCAGACCATATTTATGAGTCTGTTTTGCAACCAAACTCCCTTGAATATTCTCCATCAGCAACCAATTTAAACACATCACTGATACTCACCCCTTTGGCAGTTTTAGTAGGCGAGGGTGGACCTGAAAAAAACACAACGTAGAAAGCATTTTCTGTATTAGATCACCCAAAGTTTACACAGCAATACAGCAATATAATCAGCTCCTAATTCACTCTTCTTTGGGGGCTGGAACTAGATGATCTTAAGGTCCTTTCTAATCTTAACCATTCTATGATGCTATGATTTTAAATAGCAAACTGAATGTTCAGTCAGCTGAAAACATCACAGAAGTCTCAAATTAGAATTGGAATCTGTTGTACAGAAACTGCTGTACAACAATGAAAAATACCTATTTCCCTTTTTGCTACACACTGGTCAACCAACTCTCACATCACTTCATTGGATATGGAGACTTAATGAATTTATCTGGAGAAATTTCACTTGCTACCAAAGAAATCTAATTATTTCCTTAGCAGATTCAGGAATAGTAGCATTCATACAGGAAAAAGACCTGGAGATCTTGGTAAAGTCTATGACTGCAGTGATATACTCTCAGGGCTACAATAAAAGCTTAAATGGACATTGAACAGCCATAATTAATTCAATTCCTCCTGGCAAACACACACTATCTACTAGTCAGCTTTTGTGGAGAAGACACATTCTGGTCTGTGACTGAGTGAATGAAGACTATAAATATATGAAAGAACAAGTAAGTATTTCTCTGGCATTTCCAGTGATCAGCTCCACCACACTGCTGATGCTTCCTCCTGTCTCCTGTGATCACCTCTCTATTACAGCCTACTGAATACACTTGGAGAGCAGCCTACTGAATACACTTGGAGAGCAGTCAATACTGGACATGACTTAGGTATTGCACTAAACTGGGACTTTAAAAAGCACATGACAGCTGTAAAGACACGTATGTACCTCCTCTTAGGATAAGCAGTGGCACCTCTGCTCCCATGGGAAACTGCTTCAGTACCTCCACCACCTGCAGGTGTGTCAAGCTCTGTACATTCTGATGGCAAATCTCCTTGATTACGTCCCCTTTCTGAAGGCCTTGGCACCACTGGCTGTCTAAAATCATCTTCACCTTCTGTCCTGTAGGACTGTCTGCAATGGCAAACCCAAAGCCTTTAGGACCTTTGACTAGAGGAATGGTGACCAGCTCTGGCTGAGAGCTTTCTGAAGACGCAAGAGAGATCCTCTGCTCAGTTGTATCCATGGAAGGGCCATTCAGACGACCATTGACCAACATAGGGCCCAGTTTTCCATTCTGGTCCAACACAACTGTTCCTGCTATTAGATCTTGGCTGGTCAGAGAAACATCTCCTTTGGTCACAGGTGGCCCACTGATAATAGGTGTAGCTGTCACTATATCTACCACAGGGTCTTCATTGTCATCAGGAAGAGGATAACCACGACACAAAGTCATGTTCACATACTGATTGACAGGAACTAGCTGAAACATCTGGACAACATCTGCATGGGTATGGCCAAGGACACAACTTCCATTTATGTCTACAATGACATCACCTGTTACAAAAGAAAGTACAATGGTGTCAAAAACAGATAAAACCATCCACATCTGGGCTCAGAACCAACGCTTCACTGGAGGAAATCAAAAGCAGCAATGAGTGGTGGCTGGACTATTACCCCTTGGCTATCTGTTGTGAAAAAGCAGAAAGGATTTCCTCTTTGCATTTATTCTATTTCATCGCAGAACACAGTGTGCTAAATATATAAAGTTTAATCTGCAGCAGATTTAAAAAATGATACTGTCCAGCCACAGGACAGTGCACGCGCACTCCTGCAAGCAGATGTCTTCTACTTTAATTCGTATTGTACAGCATCCTAAACTCAACCCAGAATAAATCGGATTTTCTGGTGGAGGAGGGTCCTGTGTTTATTTTAGGACTAGCTAAACCGAAGCTAGGATTGTGCCCACACACATTCTGTATTCTTACACTGCTGCCACACATGGCTAAGCATGTATTTTCAAAATGAAGTGGAAGTAGCCTTCAGATTCCAAAGCCTTGTTTCATCGTTTTGCATCATTCTGATCAAGAAACTTCGCATGTGCAATACAACATTCGCAGTAAACAAACCATCTTATCGCTTAAGTGCCTGGGCATCAGTAAAACAGTAACTCTATTATCACATGAACACAACAGGAATGGATATACATCTTTTTACTCAAACATGAGTGTGTACCACAGCACAATGTCTCAGGATTGTCCTAGTTTTTAGAGAAGGAAATGAAGCACATACAAACAAGTTCAAACAACAGATCAGCAATGAAACAGAAATTGTTTCATTTCATAAGTAAATAGTATTACATCATCAAAAGCATGAACTCTTCTTACTCAACATATCTGAATGCTGAGAGAGTTTAAGTGACATGTAAAGAATCACACAGCCTTTTCCAATACACTGTATGTTCCAGTAAGCTTATAGGTTAGTTTAAACATACAGTAACCATGAAAAAGTGTGGAGTTCTTCATGGATTGCATGCCTCTTGTTTCCTCACTTGTCCAGTTCATACAGTTTTCTTGCCCATTGCAGCTGCAGGTTTCTTTGCAGACTGAACATTTGGTGTGATGTTTTAGCAGCAACAAGGCAAAACACAGGCCAGCATTCAAACACGCTATTTTTACTTTACATATAAAGGGAATAAAAAACATTCTGTAAACAACCATGAAACCAGAAGTCTCAGCTAAAACAGAACTACTGACATATTCAGAAGTGTATGAAGCTCTGGGGCCTCAAATGTAAGGACATGGGGCTGTTGGAGCAAGTCCACAGGAGGCCATGGAGATGCTGCAAGGGCTGGAGCAGCTCTGCAGAGCTGGGCTGGTTCAGCCTGGAGAAGAGAAGGCTCCTTAAGGTAAGACCTTAGAGCAGCTCCAGTGCCTAAAGGGGCTGCAGGAAATCTGGAGAGGGACTTCGGACAAGTGCATGTACGGCCAGGCCAAGGGGAATGGCTTTAACCTGCCAGAACACGGGAGACTGAGATGAGCTCTTAGCAGAAGCTCTTCCCTGTGAGGGTGCTGAGGCGCTGGCACAGGGTGCCCAGAGAAGCTGTGGCTGCCCCATCCCTGG
>JBCJKH010057462.1:0-10771 GCA_039877255.1 Loriculus beryllinus | reverse complement strand
AGGGGTCCCTGCCCGTGGCAGGGGTTGGAGCTGGAGGAGCTTTAAGGTCCCTTCCAACCCAAACCATTCTATGATTCCATGACCAGGGCAGGCAGTGAGGCTGCATCCCCCAAACAGGGCAAAGGCACCAAGCCCTGGGGACAGACACCAAACACCAGGGCTGGGCATCAAATACAGCTTAGCCCTGGCTCAGGGCATGTGTGGGAGCAGGCAGGAGGGCTTGTGGGGAGGAGAAGGTGGTGGCAGTGGCTGTAGGAGCCCTCAGCACCTCATGGAGGCCACAGGCTGGGGTGAGCCTGCACCACTCCATCACCTCTTGAGGCTGCTGTGGACGTCTGCCTTCTCCTCCCAGTCTGGGGTCCAGAGCATGCTCAGCACCGCTGCCCTACAGCAGCATGGCCATGGGGGGGAGAAGCTCCCACCGCCTTGGGCAGGGGATGCTGAAGGGGTGATGCTGCCCTGTGGGAAGCAGGAAAACCATTGGTGCCATTGGGATCAGCCCCGTGGCTGCCCATGGGGGGTAGGGTTCAGTGTGGGGGTCTCAGGGGAAGCCCATGCTGTGCCCTGGACCATTGTCACCCCTGGAAGTTTGCCCTCTCCTCATGTTTTATGGCTCTGAGGTTACCTGTGCCTTCATGAAACCTGGCTGCACCATAACCATGGGGGTTGGAAATGGATCATCATAAAGCCCTTTCCACCCCAAACTACTCTATGATCCTATTGGCTTCCATCATTGCCTTCCATGTGTGAGCACAGCGGGCACCCCTGTGCAATATGGGGACACCCCAGTGCAATGGGGCTCACTGGGGACCCCAGCGAGCACCCCATGTGTGCCCTTGGCGGTGGCAGAGCTGTGGGTTCCCAGCCCAGCCGGGCCCCTCTGCACCCTCACCCTGCTCGAGCCTCCTCAGGCTGGGTCATTCACTTGTGGCCGAGCTGGGGACGAGCCCAGGAGCCCTGGCTCAGCTCCATGCTGACGGCAGGGGCAGTGTTACCCATACACAGAGCATTGGCAACGGTGAGGACATCTCTCACTCATAGGAAAGCCCTGGAGAGACCCACAGTCTGCCATGGGGTGAGCAGGGGGGCTCTGTGCTGCCCCACACGTCCCTATTCAGGTCACCAGGAAGAAGCCAGGTTCACGGTGTGGAGGTTTCCCTTGCTCTGCACACTGCAGGAGGAAGGGGAAGGGGAGATGGATGTGATGTGTCCCCACAAGGCTTTAGAGCAGCATGAACAGGTTGGGGGGTCACACAGCTCTAACAACCCACACAACACCCAGGACACAGCTTTCCCTATGGAGACACAGACTGGAGTAAGGAATCATACGCACAAACACAGCTTTATCTTCACACTTCGCAGTGCCCCATCCCTTGCACCCCGTGAGCCGGAGCATCCCTTGCACCCCAAAGCCCGCTCGCGGTTCGGTTTCCCCCCAGCTCCATGGGACCACAGCAGCATCCTCGCTCCACGGGGTGGAATGAAGCCGTCGGGATGGGGCGGGTGTGTTTGGAGGGCGATGGATGCGGGCGGGGTGGGGCTCCCCATGGTTGCGGGGTAGGGAAAACCCCGCCTGTAGGACCAGGCCCGTGCAGCCAATAAGCGCGGCGGCCCGGAGTGGAGTGATCCTGCATCACGGCTCAGCGCCCGGGATTACATCATGTGGGTCCTGCGGGGATGGCAGCGGGGCCACGTGGTTGCTCCGGAGTCGCTGAGAAGCTTTTCCTGGGAGGAAACCGCAGGGATGAGACGGGAAAACAACATCCATGAGATGGATGGGATCTGGGCGATGGGCTCGGGGAGCTGCGTTGGGCGCATCGGCGGCATGGAGCATCATCGCTGCACTGCTGGCAGTGGCGGGCTCGGGGATGTGCTGTGCTTCTGCTGCATCCCCAAGCACCTGCATGGGGCATCTCGCATCCCGCTCCCCTAAAGCGCTGCGTCCACCCCCGGGGTGTTTGCTCCAGCCCCATTCCCAGCCCTCACATCCCTCATGCTCCAGGCGTTGTTTCGCTGCAGCAGAGCCCGGCGTTAATCATTAATCCAGGCTGTAAACAGATTCAAAGCCTCTTCTCTCCTTCACTACCTGTAACTCTGCTCTGCCAACTGCCCCTTCCTGAGCCGTGGCCTGGGTAAACACAGAGCCAGGCTGCGGATGCTGCACAGCCGTCGATTGGGGTTCATTTACCCGGAGGTGAATTCACCTGCGGTCACTTCCCATTGGCACCGGGATCCAAACCTGATCCCTGACACTGAAAAGCAGCAATGCACACCCTGCGTGAGGCACACGTACGTGCTCCATGCTCAGTTTGGGGGTCTGGTGGCACCTATGAGGGCACACATTGGAAATGTCCCCACATTCTTGTCCTGCTCTTCCTCTTCCCTTTGTACCCCCTTTGGCTCCTGTTGCAGTTTGGGGTTAGAAGGATGTGTAGCTGTGGGGCAGACCCTGCTCTCCCTGCACAGTGCTGGGAGCTGGTGACTTTGTGATTCTGCTCTCTTCCCAACAGAGCCATGAACCTACCCGAATACACCCAACAGGGAGCCAGGCACATGATCAGCACCACGGCAAACAAGCTGGGGCAGAGCTGGATTGAACGCATGCTAACCTGCAGCTACAAGGAGGAGAAACCCATCTTTCAAGCTGTTCCACACACACCCCGTCCTCACAGCAGCTTTAAACCAGAGGCCATGAAGTTCCAATCCCCATGTGCAAGACGGAGACCGAATGGGTTTGGTTCTGGCTGAAGCGATGCTGGATCACTTGCTCAGGGTTCCTAAATGGCTGCTCTTCCTCCTCCTGTGCCCATCAAAATGACAGCCCTAAGTGAAGGTGTTGGAACAAATTCCTGGTGCATGAGTCAGGGAGTCGCATGTTGCATGGGCCGGGAACATCACCTGCATTGCAGTGCACAACAGCTCCTTACCCGTCACTTTCTAGGTCACCAAGGATGATGAGCTGAAGTTACCCTCCCAGGACTATCAAGCCCTGTGAGATGGGCAAGTGACAGCCATCAGGTCCCCCCTGAGCCTTCTCTTCTCCATCTGAACCCCCCAGGTCCCTCAGCCCTTCCCCATCACCCTTGTGTTCCAGGCCCTGCACCAGCCCCATTCCCTTCTCTGGCCCCGCTCCAGCCCCTCAATGTCTCTCCTGCAGTGAAGGGCCCAGAGCTGAACACAGGATTTGAGGTGCAGCCTCACCGGTGCCCAGTGCAGAGTCACAATCCCTGCCCTGGCCCTGCTGCTGCACTGGTGCTGATCCAGGCCAGGATGCCATTGAAGACCCAGGGCTCTGTCATTTGGAGGCAACCAGGGATTCCCCAACAGCCCACGGTGTGTTTTGCCATCTGACGGGCACCCAACAGCACCTACAGACCATGTGCATCTCCCACCTTGCTCGTCCCTTGAGCGGTCCAGGCTGGGCAGTGAAGCAGAGCGAAACACGACGACATGAGAGACAGATGGACACCATCCTCCCAGTCACACCAGTAGTGTATTTATTGGAGTAGCTCACATGCAGGAACCAAAGTAGAGATGATTTCTGGAGCAAGTTAAACAACGGCAGATTAATACAGTTGTATCGTCCTTAACGGCAACTACGTGAATACAGCAACGTTTTAGTGTTGGATTTGTCTGTTGTTTCCCTTTGCAATCTCTTTAAACAGTTATTTTTCCCCTCCCCTATCCCATTCCCAAACAAAAAAATATCCAGTATCTTCAGTAAATAAATATTATCCACTTTTATCTGGAAAGCCTACAGCTGTAATATACAGAGAAGCTATGACACAGGTTACATCTGGAGGGTTAACGACAGCTCATGATACCATGTACAGAATAAGGAGCTCGTACTCATAAAAACACAAGAGCAGGGTGGGCAGTTTGCTGCAGGGTTTGCCATGGGCTAAAGAGAACCGGCACCACTGATGGAGCAGCAACCTGCTACCAGTGCCTGGAGCGTGGAGGGATGCGGTGGGATGAGTGGATGGGTACCAGCATCACCCCTGGGTGCTTGGGAAGCTGGGTTCCTACCTCCTCTGCTGTGCTGCTGGGCTGGGTGACGCCCCCAGCAGCTGCAGGGTGACCTCCAAGGCAGCTCTAACTCCACTCACTGTTTGCATGCTTCATTATTTCCATAGAAATAACTGTCCTGAGCTGGATTTTTCCAGGGTGGGCTCCTCAAGGCTTGTGGTTAGCGCTGAGGAGGTAAACAGTGACTGAGCTGGATGCACATAGCACGAGCAGTTCCCCACTCCACTGCAATCCCACAAGTTGACAACTCACCACATGAACAAGACTGTTGGGAGCGCTCCTGTTTGCTCTCCCAGTCTGCACGTCCTGTCCTCATGGGGGAAAGCAGTGAACACAGAGGAGCAGGAACAGGCTCTGTTGGCTAGGGCCCACCTTCATCACAGCTTGCTTATGGGGCCCATCACCCCTGCCTCGGGTCTGACACCACGGCCCGGATCTGTTCTTCCACCACTGGAGGGAAACATCTCGCCACCGCAGCCAGCTCTGCCGAGTCCTCCATTTAAAAGGGGGAACAACCATTTGTATCCCATGAAAGAGGAGGCAAACGAATGGAACCCCCCATTAAAATCCTTCTGCAGCCCGGAGGTGTGGAAATGGCAGAGCTGACTCCATCAGCCTGTTTCAGACATGGAGGTTGTGATCATCCGAAGGGGAAAGGTATGTTGGAGGCTACCAGAGGGTCCCAGTTAAGGACCAGTCTCTGCATTAATGCTGTTCCCTTTAAGAGACACCGTGCTACGTTGTTATGAGCAGTTCTCCTATGAGCCTTCCCTACACGCTAAACACCCTAAACATCTGTACAGCACAGGGTTATCTATTACACCTGCCCAGGATGCAGCTGAAAACTACACGTAACACTTAAAAACCCGCCCCAAAGGATGTATTTAAATAGAAACCATTGATTTCTTACATCTCAGCACAGGAAGGGTTAACAGAAGAGGTTAAAAAACACACTGGAAAAAGAAAATATATTGACAAAAATAAATACATGGAGCTAGAAGAAGGGAGGATTAGAACTTACAAAGGACCTCGATAATAATTTAGTGTCATTGAATGTCAAGCTGTGATTCCTAATGTGCCTAGAAAGCACTGGGATGCTCTCGCTTATGGCAAGTGGATCAGGCTGTGGCTCCATCCCTCTTCTCATAAGCATGGGAGCCACACGAGTCCTCTGCTCACTCGCAGAGAGGAAGCGCTTGGAGCGAAAGCAAAAGGAAGAATGAATCAAGAGCTTGGTCTCTGAAGTGAAAACCCCCTTTCCCTTTTCCTCACGCGGTTTCCACCGCTCAGGTTTTCCGCAGACCACAAGAGGATGGGGAAAATGGGAGATCCTGATACAGGACATTAGGGAAGCTCTATTAAAGAAGGTTTGGGCTCAGCTATCCATTCTGTTGCACACTCCGGTCCCTTCCAGCCCTGATGTGCTCAGCCCCTGTGAGCCAGGTCTGGTGGATCCAGGCTCCAAATGTACCAGATCCATAAGAGCATCACCAAAAGGACCCTCAGCCATTGCCCCAGGCTGAGCACACAGCTCCCAAGGAAGGCACCTCCTGAGGGCTGCCCCACTTCCAGCAAAGCCACTGCTTGTCCCCACCACCCCCTGCAAACAGGGCCCCGTTTCCCTATGGATAATGCAGGGCGTCAGTGGGGACCAACACACGCTCCCCATGTCCCCTCAGCCCCTCTTCTTAGTTCACCTCTTTTCCACCCCAATGGGAGGGAGCAGCCCCTGACAGCTCCGAAGGGGACCGGAATCCCTCTAGAACAAGAACCTGAAGCCCCAGTTCAGGTTCAGTGTGACAGCAAGCAGCAGCATTAACAGCACACACCTCCCCATCCCTCTCTGCTTAGGGGTGGGGGCAGCAGGGCCAGCAAATCCGCAGCAGTGGGGCTCTGCAGGGGGCTCGGTGACAGCACCGGTGACATCCTTGCCACTCAGCATCATCTGACAACGTCCCCAAGCTTGAGCAATGCGATTATCTCCTCCGGCTTGGCAGGGAAGCTGGATTAACATGCTTTAGAATCACCTGATGTGGCCATTTACAGGGTCAATGTGTTTCAAGGATTTAGGAGAGAAAATATGCACTTAAAACGCCCACAGAGCTTTTTTGCGTCGGCAGGAACGGCACCAATTCATCCTGCGCTGGTAACAGAGCTCAGGCTATCACCAGACACAGCCTGAAATCAGATCAGCATCGTAACAGAAGCTTGTGGCCACATCTGACGTGTCACAGCAAGGCAGGAGCTGGCAGCCAGTGTCTGAGCAATGGGCTCAGCTTGTGTTACACAGCAGCGCATAGGTGCAGTCAAGGCAGACAGGCCTGGTGCTTCCCATTAGCCATGGAGAAGAAACAGAGAGAAACATGGAAGGGAAAGGGCCAGCAAGTGGGGAGAAGAGGCAGCTTGATCCCTAAGCTGTCTCCATCCTCACGCCGATTTTCCCCCCATCCACCTACAAGCCATGCTACGTTCTGCACAGGGAGCTATGGAGCAGTGGGGAGGTGCCAAGTTAGTGCTGGGGGTGACTACATATAGAGGGATCCTGGAAGAGGATGCAGGCAGGGCAGGAGGCAGGAGAGACAAGCAGGGACAGCAGAGAGTGACATCTGACCTGGGACAACCTGGGAATCCTGCACCAAACACTTCCCATCAAAGGTTAACGTGAGCTCTCAAAGACCATCAGTGCTGCAGCCAGGCCCTTGGGTAAGAGGTTTTATGTGTCACAGCCCACCAAAGCGTGCTGTACCCTGGAGAATGTGAGCTGAAATAACTATGCTCTGATAACAGCTTCTATCACGTTCGCCTCAGCTGTTTATAGCACAGCTTCTTGGTGCAGAACAACTTCCGAGAGAGCTCGGCACACATCAGCATCCCGGGAAGCTCAGACATGCTGAGCCCGGACACAGTGGCTGGTTGCCCACAGTGAGTGCCCTGAGGAAGAGGGGGCTGGAGCACTGCTGCTTGCACAAGTGTTCATCTGATAAAGTGCCTCTCCCTGCCATGCCGTGCTCAGCTCTCCCTTTGATCCTGCCATCCTGCACCACTGGCTTCCTACCAAGGAACATGCTGGGGGACGCAGCGATGGCTGGAGCTGCCTGCTCCAGCTCTGTCAGCCCAGCAAGGCAGGCACACACGCTGGAATCCCTTCTGGCAGCGCAGGGAAGAGCAGCACTCTCAGCCCCGTGCCTCTGGCAAAGTAAGGGAATAAGCTTTTTTGCACAAGGAGGAAGGAGACTGCAGCCCCACGGGAGCTGGGAGTTAATAAAGGAGCAGAGGTATCAAAGACACTCCAATACAAGCAACATGGCCACAGTCATCCAACACCTTCTCAGGCCTAAACCTAGAAGGAGATGAGGAGTTTCACCTCCAGCACAGGCAGGCACGGGCAATCCCTCCATGGTAACCATCTCCCTCAGTGTTTTCCTACAAGCTTCTATGAGGTTTGTCTTTTTGTCACATACCTACCACCAAGACCCAGCATGTCTATCCTAGCAGGCATGGCAGGGAATCCAGCAACCTCTCTCAGTTCACACATGAACGAGTCCCCTCCATCTGCAGGGATGTTATTTACAGTGGCTGAGACAATCCTACAGTCATTGAAGGAGGAATCTAAGGTTAAGGAAAAACCCAATCTGGCTATTCTAAAAGGCAAACACAGTAGGAAAAAGCCCTCCTGTGAGAATGCTCTCCCAAAGAGCAAACTGCTTCATGTACCAACCTTCCAGCATCCCTTTAGCTGGGTTTCTCATCCTCACCCACTGCCAGAGCTCCTGGATGTGGCCAACAGACTGCTTTTAAATTAGAGCAAGCCCAAATAAAAGACAAGGGGGGGGGGGGGAAAAAATAGACCCTGTGAGATTGAGAATACGAAGCACCATACAAAGTGGGGGAAAGCGACCACCATATGGTACCAAGGGATGTGTGAGTGGGAGAGTAAAGGCTTTTCACTTGTGAAGCACATGTTGAAAGGGGGAACAGTTGTTCCTTGCTGTCGAATCCGACACGAAAGCCAATCCATTACCATTTCATCTAAAAATAAAGACACGCTCCTCCTGAACATTCCAGCTCAGTCAATTACATGCTGATCGACAGAGCAGTCTACTTGGCAGGACCTGCCTACAGAAGAGGATGATCCCTACATAAATTGAAGGGCAAGGCTGCTCTTTCCCCTCTGGGCTTTTGTTTCAACGCAGTGTGACGTACTCATGCATTCTAAAGGGGTTTTCAGCATCAAGAGCTGGTTTTGTGCAGCTGGGATAGGAAGGAGGGGATTAAGCGAGTGCTGGAGAATCGTGGTCTGGCAGGAATAGTGTTGGACTTAAATAGAAAGAGTCAGCTCGTGGGGGTGGGTTGTTTGGGGAGGAAAAGGAGGGAGGGAAAGAGAAGCAATCTATGAAATCAGGAGGAAGGAGGTCGTTGTTATTGTGGGAGGACAGAGTGGCCGCCCAGAGCCATTCGCCTGCAGAGCACAGGGGTGGGAGGGTGGCAGAGAGCGATCTTCACAGTGCAAAGAGGGCATCCTCGGAGCGCTCCTGCTTTTTCCTGCTGGAAGGATTTGTTGGAGGGGTGGGGGTTTCCTGGGGAGGGGAGGGCAGGTTGGGAACCATCTCCGCCGCTTTGGCTCGCTCTTCTAGGAATTTGTCAAACTCTGCAAGGCAAAACGAGAGAGAAGGGAAACCAGGTAAGAACCAGACAGAGGCCAGCAGGGACTCAAATCCCAATGCCTGGCATTGGCAGGCACACATTCTTGTACAGCCTAACTTCCTCAGGAGAGGGTTCAGTGTCCTCTGAGACAGCTCAGGCAGCAGAGGGAATCAATCCCACTCTATGCTGTCGGCTGCGACAGAAGCAGGGAAACATCATTCCAAAGGGCTGAGCAGCTTGGGGACGCGTTCCTGCTGGCACACACACAGAGAGCACAGCCAAGGGAGATGGCAGGAAAGCACTTACAGCCAGGAGGGCTCCTCACACCATTTCATTTGCTCTGCAATGCTTTCCTCCCGCCTTGCCGTGTGCAGAAGCATTTGCTGGGGAACATCAAGCTGGGAGAAGTCAGCATCTCAGCAGGGATCAAAGCAGATAACTCAGGCTGTGCACATAACCCACAGCCACGGGCATCTCTGCTTACCTTCACTGGTCACTCCTTCTTCTGGCTCGTTTCCTTTCTGCAACAGGAACAAAAAGGTGTGTGAGCACACAGGCTGCACCTTCACTGTTATCCTCTACACACATTCAATGCAACGGGACAGCTTCCACCACTTGTTTCCACATGGTAACCTGGGGAAATCACACATCTCCCACACTGGGAGGCCAATGGTGACATTTCTCTATGCTGGAGAGAAAGAGGATGAGCACTAGAGAAGCTACTGAGGATTGCTGGTGGATAGCTAACCTTCTCTGTTGGACCAGTGCTGTTTTCACTTCAGACAGTAAAGTCTGGTCAAGAAGTGAGCTGTGTGAGTCACACTAACCTTGTACAAGATGACATCTGTGTCTCAGAGTCAGGACTGTGGTTTGCATTGTCTCTTCAAATCAAATGCACTTTTAGCTGATAAAGGACACATGTCACAGAATGGTTTGGGGCCAACACTGCTCCTGCAGGAGCTCATTTTAGCTTTCATACAAGATCCAGCAGCTTTCCTGGTACCCATGCTGTACAAAGACAAGCCTAGGGTGGGCTGCATGAAGGATGCTGTCCATGAGCTGGGATGCCAGAGGGTCAGTGCATTTTTACCAGCTGGGTGAATTTCAACAGTGCTTCAATGAGAAATTTGAGTCCAAGGATGTGGCATCCCTGTCCATCCATCGGGATGTTAAAGATGGATGAAAATACTCATTGAAAACCTGCTTTCAAAGAGAAAAGTCTTTCTCCATACCCTGGTTTCACAAAGGTTTTTAATGCTTTCAGCATCACAGCCACCTAGAATCTACTGGCTTTCTATTGCAGAGGTTTCCAGAGGAACATGCAGCAGCCACTGCTCTACATGCAGAGGTACCGTTTTGTCCCAGTGTACCCCCCAAAAGGGTAAGGAAATCAGTAAGAACTAGACAACCTAATGTGTAACTTCCTCAGCTGAAATGAACCATGAACAAAAACAGGAGAGGGAAACAACCCAGAGTGAAACCCAAAACTCCAGTCCAAACTTTGCCTGCTTTACTCTTTTTGAGCAAGAGTACCTGGGGGATGCTACCCCGAGATCTCTCCATGAGATCTTTTCTCTTGCTAAATTCATTTAAATGGCAAAGATAAGAGTGCATTATTTAAGCAGAGGGGACATGCTACATTGCCCGTGTTTCTTTAACAAAATGAGGCCAGTTTGTAACTCAATTTGAAAATGACTTCCTGGACCCAGGCCTGAACAAACTACCTGCAGCTGAACACCAGGGACATTCAACAAGTGCCAAGCTCAAACACTGAAACCCAGAGTCTGCTGAAGCACTTGAGGAGGCTTTTGGAGAGCAGGAGGCTCTTTGTTCCTCTCAGTACAGGCAGCTCCTCTGGTCTGACGTGCTGGAGCGTGCCTGCAGCTCTGCTGCCAGAGCCAGGGAGCGGAGCCTGAACTCCCAGTGAGGAGCTGAGCAGGCAATAGCAAGGGGCAAGGGGAGACTGTAAGGAGTTACCTAGGGGCAATATCTGAAGGTGGAAGAACGGAAGGAGATGATCTAGGGGAGACTGAGCTGAGCTCTTAGGCAGAAGCTCTTCCCTGTGAGGGTGCTGAGGCGCTGGCACAGGGTGCCCAGA
>JBCJKH010057461.1:11371-24165 GCA_039877255.1 Loriculus beryllinus | reverse complement strand
TATTTATTGCAGCTTGATCCCATTAGGCTTAGTGCAATTACATAAAAAAGACACTGTCTACCCTGATACCCTTATTACATATATTTAATATTGGAGGCAGCAGGTTGGTGCAGCAGGAAGGAGTTGCATAAGATTGCAGTTAGACACTTCTGAAAAATGGTAAGCAACTATCATAGCCATAACAATTTTCCTTTTTAACAAAAAAAGTGATTTATGTCTGTCTCTTTTCCTTTGTCCCAACATATCATTGCCCCTTTTAACACTTATTATTTCCTCATATGGTTGTCAGTCATTCCATGCAGTCAGCAGGGTGAGTGAAAACCATCTGCTATGATCAAATGCAGTTATTGTCTCTCAGCACCCCTTGATCACTTACTGTACTCAAGAGAGAGAGAGGTGAAGGTTGTATATTTCTATCACAGTTTGACATGACTCACAGAACATTTTATAACCTATCTCTAAAAGTGCACCTATCAAGACCAAAGGTGGAAAACATTGCAGTTTGCCTCTACCTCAACTAGGTCAGTTAAGCTTGCAAGCTGGGAAGGCAATGCTGAATTCTGTCAAATATTAACAGTGTGCATGTAGTTTTCCAACACATTTTGAATAATTGTTGGTTAAATTCTTAAAGCCTCTCTCCCGCCTTTTTTTTTTTTGGATAGCCATTTTAAATATGATGATTACATGAATAATTTCTTTAACTTGGATTCCTTGAGATGTGAAATATCAGCTAGCATTGACACTTTTGCTGTTGTGTCTCCACAGTAAGCAATAGATGTGAATCAATTGACCTAAACATACTTAGGCTTGCAGTTTGGGAGATCATAGTGAATATGGTAATACTGTAATGGCACTCTGTGTTAGCAATGGGTATTATCATGAAATAATTTGAGAGGACTCCAAAGAAAGCCATGGCTTAAGCACTTTAGTGAATCACATTGTTACTCCTAATTAACCTACAGAATGAAGTTAGTGTATCTGCGGTTTTAGCTGTTTACAGGAGTAATAAATAAATAAATAACCAAACCCAATCAAGTTGAAACCTTTAAGGTTATATGAAGTGAGGTGTGACTTGGTAAGGTAGCAGAAAATTGAAAAGCACATGTGTTTGCTTGCAAGTTTGGTTTGGAGGAAATAAGTTTTAAAATAGTAGCCAATACATTTGAGTAATGCAAGCAGCTGTTTAGCTCCATTCAGAAAGTGGTTTCTAAGTGTGATTATTCAGGAGGTTATTACATACAGCTGTCTGTTCCACCGCTCTGTGAGGTGCTGTCATATTATAGCAAGGTCAACAGCATGGGTAGCATGTCTGATCCTCAGAACTGACCATTTTTTTGTTAACTGAGACTAGCATTTGCTATTGTGTCAGCTTTTGTTATAAGAAAAGTTGAGTGAATAAGGCAAAAAAATGCCATTTATGGATCCCTTTGGACTTGATTAGATTATCTGGAGGAGCATTTTATTGTTACTTCAGACACACTTTAAATAATTTGGGATCCAGGCTTTGACCCTCACAAATACCACTTGAGTGAGTCTGGCAATGTAGAAGAATTGCATGATATCTTCAGGCAGAAGCATCTTGATGCAAGCAAACATTGACTTTTTGCTAACTCCAGACTTCATAATGGTATGTCAAAGGTGGAAGGGGTTTAAACAGTGAGCATTGAGTGATTCTTTCTGGCAGAGCAGCTCCTTGGGCATTTCTGTCTGTCAGTGCAGATGACATAAGCCCTAAGGCTGTGCTAGAGGCTAGCTGGATGCAGCTAGCACCCAAAATCAAATTTATATGTTGAACATTGTGCATGGTAAGGATGTGCCATGTGTGTCTACTGTTTGTCTCTACTGAGTAATTTCAGCCATAGGCAACTTTTCTGTTTCAAACACAGACAAGATAACCGAAGATGATAACAGATTTGCTGGTTTGCCACAAGCTAACACATCTTCATGATTTTTTTTAATGGTTTGTGCTTTCTAATCTCCCTAATCCCAGCTGAGAACTAAGATTTGTAAACAGTGATATAAAAATAATCTTATTTGGAATCTCTGTTACATTTGTCAGTAGCTGACTAACCTAATAACACACAGTAAGCACTAGATGTGAATCAATTGACCTAAAAATACTTAGACTTCAAGGCAAAAAGCATATTCTTTTGATAGGTTATACTTCTGAGTATGGAAAAAAAAAGGGAAAACTAATGATGTATCTTACAGTAAACGTTTAGTGCTGGCTGATAAACAAGCTGAAACCTATAGGAATTGTATAGTTTACTTGCAAGTCTGAAATACTGTAAAATACTTTATCTAATTTAATCTACCTTTCAGTATTTAAAATTTATTTTATTGTGGTTTAGTCAAATATTTGTTAGAAAGTAGCAAATAGGAATCAATTAATGAAGAATGAAAATGTCATAGTATCAAATTATCTTAAATAAAATCATGTAGGCTTATTTGTTGAACTCATATTTTGGAGAAATCTTGGCATTATTAAAGCCAGTACCAAAGGCAAATTAGTGTAAAGGAGGCTGGGATATCACCTACCACTGAAAAGAGGAAGAAGAGAGGGAAATATTTTAAAGGATTACTGTTATTTTCCCTCACATAGTCCACATTGACACATTGGATTGAAAACCCACTACCATTTTCTGTTAGAATTGTATCTGCACAATTACATAGTCAAGGTTGAGATAGTATTTGCTTTGCATGGTTTGTGCCTAATGAAAAGACAATCCGTTTCCTAAAAACTCCATGATCTAGCAAGCTACTGCAAAGAGTAGTGGAAAGATTCCCATTGACTTTAGCAGACATTAAATTGTTCCCTAAGTATGACTGGAATGTTTGATCATTTAACGGTGCATGCTTTGGAGGGCCTACGAGCATGGAGAGAGAAAGAGGGCTTTCTTCCTCCCAAGTCATGAATAATTATAACACTTCAAATATTGTCACTTGTTCTTTTGTTGTGACTGTCAAAAAATGTAATAGTTCTTTACACCAAAAAAAAAAAAAAAAAAAAAAGAATATATAAATGAGTATTTGTAATACACTGTCATCAATTCTGGATATAATAAATGTTTTTCCACCAGCCATGTTTTCATACCTTTTGAAAAAAATATTTTACTATGGGAATCACTTATTTTATAAAAATTAAATTAACTAATATTTGTTAATAGGGATTCAGTGATCCTGAAACTAGATATGTCCCCAGATCCATAGGTGAACGTCAATAGGGACGCTCACTCAATCAGTCTACAATCAGTCAATTATTGCTCATGTAAACCATGTTTATATGTTTAGTCTTTTAGTTTTTAGCTGTACTTTTTTCCTTTCTGAGAAGTTTCCAAAAGCTCAGAGAAAGTATTGACAAAGGAAAACAAACAGTAGCATGGTGAGGTCCAGTCCTGGCTTTGTCTAATGTTTCTCACAAATTCAATATAATAGATCATAAATTACTGTCTTTCACTGACTTCTGCTGTAGAAAGATACCTTTTTTTAAACGAAAAATAAGAAAAAAAAAAGTGACTGGTGTCTGACAATTTTCCATCATACATAATAGAATTATAGCAAAAGTTTCATGACTTTTACTAGTATTCAACATACATTTCTGATGCTGCAGGCATATTCCCATATACCCATGGGAAATTTTGCGATGTACTTCTCTAAATGCTCCTGGAGTCTAGATTTAACCAATGAACACATTTCATGATCTAATCTTAGTCTTGAAGCAAATACGAATGACCTTCTTAGAGGAGTAGATACCGAGAATTTTGATCTGTGTTGTACTGTGACATTCCAGATGAAAGCATAGTACATGTCACTAAAACAAGAGATAAAATGAAATTCCAGCCCATTATCGAAGGACTGTACGATATTTTTTCATAAAGCAAAACATTGCACTGTTTGTGTATGACCAGCCAGCATTATATATAGGTATAGAAATGTGTGTGTGTGTAAAATATTTACTCTATATTGCAAATAAAATCCTCTGAAATATTTGCATTTATAATCATAACATTTAGAAGCTTTGAAAAGTTGTTTGACAAATACAGAAGTTTCCACCGAAGAAAGAATCTCATTTACTGCAATACTTCCCTATAACATAAAGTGTACAGGACTTTGTTAATGTTTAGAATGTTCAGAAATTAAAAGCAAACACAATACAGATTCTGTTCTTTTCATTTTACAGTTGTATCAGAAGACAAAATGCTGACTTCTCAACTTTCCAAGTAGATTAGCATGTTTCTGATTCCTAATTCAGTAATGTCATCGTGAGATTGCCAGCAACCTCCTGTCAGCATGAATGCTTCACACCGGTTTAAGTTCACCCTGAACAGTGAGTGTATGTTTGCCATTGACCTCTGAAGTTTACATTCTTCAGACAAAAAAAAGAAAAAGCAAACCACACACACTCCCAAAAAACCCCAATGAACAGCTATAGCAAGAGCAATATTTTTCTTTCAGTTTTTAAATATCTTTTATTTTGAATTCTAATTTTGCACCTGATGTTTATGGAGTTTCATTCTGAAATTATATTTTATATCTACTAATGAACTTCAGTAGGTCCAAAATGTGCCTTCCCAGTTGTACAATACAGCATTATTAAGGGTGTGAAACCTCTGTTCAAGAATGTATTTGAGTGAAGGGGAAGAGTAATCTGATTTCAGAAACTTTAAGAAGGATTTCAGAATCTGATTTCAGAAATCTTTGGAATTCTTACATGACATGGAATGTATCCAAATACATCTCTCTTCATGCCTTACCCTGTCACAAACACAGTGTGCATTAGGTGATCTAATCTATGTGGAAAGATCTGTTTGGCAATGTATTATTAGCAGGACATATAATCATCTACTAATATAGAAGAATCAGAGTTTTGTAACCAACAGCAGCTGTTAAGAAAATCTTCTAAATAGTTTCTGAATCTTTGCTTCAGTAACATTTCCATGACTCTACACTAGTAGATTTACATGCTAGAAACAGAAATCAGAAGACATCGCAAACAAAAATTATACTGAAAACATTGCTAAAATCTCTAAAAGCCTTTGAAAAAAGATCACATTTCTATACTTTTTACATTGCATGGTATTTATTGCAGCAGAAGCATCAGTCAGATATGATCTCATTCCAGAAGGATTCTCTGAAAACTCATAACAAGTGTTGTATATTTTAAAATTGTAGTGAAGATGCACCAGGGTGGTAGTTCTTAGTCAGTATGCCTTCTTTGGTCATCATAGAGAACTACATAGGGAACATCCTAAATCTCATAATTGCATTGAGTGGAAACCCAAATGGGCCCATTAACTTAAATTCCATATGCTGCTGAGTGTAAAATTTAATTTCGTATGAAAAATGGCAATGGAATTGTCTGGAATTTAAGAGAGCAAACTAGAGGAGACAGCAAGACAAATTATATTGTCTGTAGCACAAAACCCCACAGTCACATAAAACATTCAGACAAGTCACTATTCTTACAGTTGAAGTCAAATATCTAAAGCCAAAGATGAAAATAGTATAGCTGTATCTATTACATGTGGAAAAGCTTTCAACCCTGACAGGTGAAGTTTAAGTATGAACTTTTCCCATTGAGTTCCAGTGCAGTATTTGGAAAGTTCAACAAAAATCATGTCATACTATTGTTTTTTCACACAAGGAAACTGACTTTTTTCACTTTTTTTATTGCTTATGGCATTTATTAAACTATTACCTCTGAACTAACAAAGTTTCTTATGATACTAATATTACAATATCCCCTAGATATATTAATGGTGTTACTCTTATGTCAGAATTGACACTTCAGGTCTTAATAACAGTAAATATTCTTGGTCATACTGGAAGACTGAGAAATATCAGTACAAGATACTTCTTTTTTATATGGAATATATTTCATCAGTGGAGTTATGAGGGCATGTAATACTCACATGTGTTTTTTGCTAAATTATTAAGCAATTCATAGGTATGGTAACTGAGTACAGTAAATAATCAGCAAAATAAAGATCAAAAAGAAATACGTAATAATGTGCACATAAATAAGGGTTGAATCATAGAAGGGTATGTCAACAATCAATAATTGTTACTTCAATTTTGAAACTCAAGGAAAGGACAAAAGAGATTTTATAGTTTGATGAGCCAGTTAAAAGTGTCTCAAAAGAGGTCTCCCCTTCTTTTAAAGCTTGGCTTCTATTAGAATAATACAGTTAATTATGAATGTATATAATTTGCTTTAAAGACAAGACAGTGTACAAGCAAGGTGCAGAGTGAAAAGAGCATAGACGAACACGAGATGAGTGGAAGGAAAGACTTACTGGTCATCTTTATGAACTGAAAATCATTTTGAGTCATGAGGAAGCATTACCTTATAAAACAGAATCAGTTTTCAGTTTAAAGCTTAGGATTTTCTTCTAGTCAAAGACCCAGTGTAGTTTTAAAACAGAAACCACAACAAAACAGAACCTGTAAGCCTTTAGTGAACTTTTTGCTTGAACGCTTTTAACAATTTCTTTAAAAACAAAATTCAAATTAGAATATTTGGTAAGTTTAAGTCACAAGTGCATGTGGTACATTCATGATAAAAGAAGGAAAGAAAATTCTTCTAATACTTTTTTTAGCCACTCTTTTACTTAGGATTGGTGATAGGAATATCAACAGGAAGAAACCTACGTAAAATCAGAGAAAATGCCTTACAGGGTCAGCCCAGCTGTCTCTGTGGCCAAATATTTGTTTATGGCAGTAGCAGCAATAGGAAACCATATTTAAATACAGAAGCTTTGTCACTTCCTGTATCTCATTCCCTTTGTAGTTACCCATATCTGTACCTGTTGTATTAGGAAAACTAGACGGGACACACCAGAATGGTCCTTTCAATGTCTATTTATTGATCTGTTGCATGCAAATTTGTCTTGCTCCTTTGTGACCCTACTGATAACATCTACCACCACAATGTTGATAAAATAAAATGGATTTTTGATTATAGTATGAAAATAATTACCAAACAAGGTTTTTTTACATATATCCCACTACAGAAATATCAGTCTTGGGATTATACAATATACGTAAATCATTTGATAATTATACTAATTAAACTTTACCTGTAGCTCTCCTGTAAAGGAGGGTAGCAGTTATCCCTTCTTCATATTTCTACTTCTTTGCAGTTTGAACATTTTTCACCTACAATGCAGGAGGTTGAATGCAGTCGAACTTTGCAAAGTGCTTTTGGATGTTAAGGAAGAAGAAACCATACAAGAGAAAAATACTATTTCTTGTGATCTCCTCTTTGACAAACACTACCCCTTTGGAAAAGGCTAGTAGAGCATTTTCAGGTTAATTTATATACTAAGAGTCTACCTTAACAAGGCTAGAAAGAACAAATGGAAAAGAAAGCTAGGACCTCCGTTTGTTTGATTAGTTAAGATTTGCCTTACAGCAGCAGAGCAGAGACTGAGATGAAAATCAGAACACAGCAGCTGAGCTGTTATTAATGATATTTGTTGTTGAATGATGGAGGAAGGCAAATGAAATAGGATGTTACCAATAGGGACATATACAGCAAGTTCATGACCATCTTTGTTAGCAAAATGCAAAGCTCTCATAAAGAGTATCAGTTTAGTGCTACTGTTGTTTTCAGAGTGTGTTGACTGATCTGTGGAGCTTTTGGGATATACACCTCTAGAAAAAAATCCTCAGATTAGCAAAACAGCATGGATTAGAGGAAACGGGCAGGACAAATTCCTTACTTGGGCAAAGCTCCTGCTTGTCTCAGTGGTGATGCTACTCAGATAATTGTAGTGTACAGAGGTCTTAATCTGATTAACAAGATACGGAAATATATGCCAAAACAAGGTGGCTACACTGTCATCATTTCTGATTTCAGCACTGAAAATCAGATTAGATAAGGGTTTCTGTCACTCTGTATTAAGCTTTTACATTTTTGTATAACGTGTAGAGAGCAAGAGCTTCAGAAGTATTTCTTTAAACATGAAAAGTTTTCTGCTTTGCATATTAGAGCAACACTTCAATAACGAATTAAGACTGAATGATTTCACTGCAGCCAGACAGTGAGGGAATTAACCTGAACCTGTGGTGAAGTTCACATATCCTAGCCTAGACAGCAGCCAGTTTCTATATTCTATGAATACTCACGCTTGTCACAAGCTGTCTGCATCCAGTTTCTAGAGGAAATTGGTGTGCAGACTGGCTAACTCCATATTTAACGCTAGCTTCAGCAGTAATTAAAAATTAAGAGAGCTCTTCAGGAAATAACTCAATTATGCATGCAAAACGCACCACCTAAATTTGGACGCACAATTAGATGACTAATCACAGTTTGAAAAGGTTGAGAATTGCTGTCGCACTTACAAGGATGCTGGTGACCTATTCTATCCCAGATGCCTGTACTTGGCTGTTTAGAAGCATCCCAGTTTGTTTGCTGGTAAGATGTTAGTCAGATATTTGACACACCTGTAACAGAAGAGAATGCCTGACAAACTGTTTATGCTGGCAATGCTAGCAAGTGTCAACATCAAGAGTCCAGATACTTCAATATCCAAATTCCTTTGCTCACTAATGGGAATATTCTTATCCCAAATTTTTGAAGAGTTTCAATGCAAGTTTTCCCAGAAAACTGTGTTTGCAATACATCAGTGTTATTAAAAAGTGAATCTCCATTTGAGCTACCCATATGAAGCTTGGGGTGGGGGGAGGGCAGGGGATGGTGTTACCTCTGTATTGAAACTACTGTCTCACTTCAAAACCAATGTTATTTAAAGGCAAATATCAACAAATTTAGGAATAAATTTTTACTGCATGTTCTGCTGCATTTCCCAATGTGACATCACAAGATGTTGATCTCTACTCATTTGACAATTTTAATAAGCTACTGCCTAGCCATCTGACTAGCTCACCCCAGATTAATTCCAGTTTTATTTTTTCATGAATCACTTAATCTTCTAATGGAGGTTCTCAGTGCAGTTAAATTTGGTTTGCAGGAAAACTTCAGTTTTAAAATATAATCAGTTCTTGCCAGGTCACTCAGAGGCTTTTTAAAGCTTTTGATTTGCTTTGCTTTGCTTTGCTTTGTTTTGGTTCATTTAATATGTTCATATTCAGAAAATATAACCACAACAAACGTTTCATTTCTCACTGTTTAAGTGAAAGCATGAAACACACTACAGCTGTCATCAGCTGTTAAAGGGGTTTCATTTAACAGATTAAAAGTACAAAACAGGGGCTCTTCAGGTCACAGAGCAAGTGAATGGTAAGTGTGGATGACTAGCAGTCATTTCTCCCAGTGTGTGCTTCAACTTCCATTGCTTTTCTATGGAAGCAATAGCCTTCTTGTATATCTGACTACAAAAACGATTTACTACATGATTATAAAAAACCCAGAGGAGCAGACTAGCTTTCTGCTTTTTTCTTGTACTTTTTATTTCACTGCTTCTGGAATCAACTGACGTAACACCTGCTTTGAGTGAAATACACCCCTGAAGGCAGACTATGTAGCTACTTAAGAGTGTAATAAGTCACATTACACACCAAAATGTGCCAAAAAAGTCATATTTCACTAAAATGCTGAAAAGACTTGATAGGGAAAGCTATTTTTTTAGATTCATAATTTAGATGTTAATATCTATTGAAAGTGTTTCCTATGAGAAATTTCACAGTGGTGTGGTCAGGTCTGTCATTTTTCCTTCCTATCAAAAGGGAGAAATACTACAAATATAGGCCAAATTCCAATGCTGTAATCTACTATGAGTAATATTTTACTTTGCAAGTAATCTTTAGTAATCATATTCTCTTGAATGGAACAATTTGGAAATAAAATATCAGTCAAGTCATTCAGAACATTTCCCTCTCTTTAGGTGGAAAAATATTTCTGCAAGATCAGAGTTAACAAAGTTGGAAAATTCCTTGGAGATGCCTCTCCAACTAATATCCTATAAGGAATGTGACAAGTTGAAGTGTATCCTCTTCACCAAGAGAATTTCATGTCCCTTCCAAGTGTGTGAGACAAAAGAAAGTAGAAGTAAATTGAATAGGAATATGAAGCTGATATCTGAAGTTGTGACAGACAGGAAATCCAGATTCCAAATTCAAAGGATACTTTCTGATACATTTATTCAGACTGGATGGTGCTTCCCCTGGTAAATATTCCTATTTCTCTCATACTACTAAAAATATCAAATAATAGAAAACCCTGTCCAATTAATGTTCCATCTAGAAACTCAGCACTGTGACTACAGTCAAACATTGTGTTAATCAAAGCCATTTCTATACTTGAAGTGAATCACACTTGTATTGTGATGATCTACAAATATGACTGAAGGCCTAAATCTGTCTCATGTATGTGGAATGATACACTGCTCTCCAAGTGTTTCTGTGTAATACAGTTCTGGGAAATAAGACAGATAAAGACTATTCATTATATCAATATCTCTGATGCTTTCTTTAAGGACTTTCCATACACTGGAGAGACGTATTTTTATAAATCAAAAAATGTTTTGAACAACTTTGATTTTATTATTCAGTATGCTATAATCACTTTGGTTTTACAAGTAACCAGAGCAATAGCAGCCTAAGGTACATCTGCAAGAAGTAAACCCCAGTATTTCCTTCTCCTCTGTCATATGTGACTGGAGAATCTCAGTCCTGGCAATGCTACTTAAGCATTGGTTTAAGCAGTGGAAAGAGAGTTTCCCCAGTGAGTGACAAATGAGCTCATCTAGCACTCTGAGATGTACACATTTTGATGTACTTACACACTTCAGATGCGCTACTAGTAACTTAGAAAGTCAGCTTATACTTCTGACAAGGTTACAGAGCAAAATAATGTCAGACCATAAGAAATAGAAATGCAATGAAAACTACCTTTAATAGGGGTTAGAGTGCTTGAAGTGTTTTGTTGCAATTTTATTCCTCGGGAAAGCATATTTTACAATCCTTTCTAAAAAAACTTAACATCTGTCTTGTATAATTATCATTGAAGACCACTACCACAAACATATCTCTAATTTTGAAGAGGATATTCAAGACATGAATGATGAAAGGTATAGGATATCAAGAAACAACTAAAAAGGTTGTGTTTGCTGAACAAAAATAAAAGACAAATATTAGCATAATGTGTACTTAAAATGCAATTTCAAGCACCTTGAGTTTTCTTAGGTGGTTCTAAACAAGAATATATCCAACCTTTTTTCTGGAATACACAAACAATTTATACTGTGTCCTAATACTGTAAATGAAATCTTTGTACATCACTATCAGTACCACCACTGGCTGTCCCTGCTATGTTGTTCTTTGTAAATTAAGCTGTTGTTACAGCATGCTATCCATTAATAAATGAACAACGGTGCTAGACAGCTCCAGTACAGCCTACAAGCCACTGTCTTCTCAGTGCAAATATAGCCAGTTTCTTCATATGTGTTAACATAGATATACATATATATATATATACACATATATATTATTTTCAGTCTTTATTACTGTTCAAATTTTGGTGACTAGAATGTGTACAACATTTGAAAAGAAGAAAAAAAAAAAGAAAAAATTTACAAACTAAAAAAGCAGGGTACCAAGTGGCAGCCTCATTGTTGCGTTTGTCTCATAAGTAATGTGTCCATTTTTTTCCATAACAAGCACATCCTGCACTGTGTGTGTCCAGTCAGTCATTGATGGAATTTCTGCACTTTTCCAATTTCTCACAATGACACTTTTTGATGCCATGATCATGGCTGAGAGCAGAGGTCACCACGCTGCTGGGCAGCAATTTCAGGCATAGCCAAATAAAAGATATGTCAATTTGAGTTCGGTTGTTTTGCAAAGTGTTGGTTGGTTTTGGTTTGATTTGTTTTAGTCTATGTGACAGACTTTCTGGATGATGACATTCACCACTCATTCTTCATCCTTTCAAACAATTTGTGATACAGTATTTAGCTTTCTGATGTTAGTTCCTTTTATGTGTTTAATTATAAAAAGATGATGACACACATAACACACTATTTTAATCTTTAATTTGCAGCACTGTGAAAGAAGATACTCTGTTCTGTTACACCTTACCTAAGACCATGTAGTGATTTGAAATAAAAATTAAAGAAAAAAGGAAAAATTTTTGAGGTTCCCTTATTTTCAGTGTCGCTTAACTGCTTTTTTCATTAGTAGTAAAGATACAAATCACAGTATTAACATAGGGCATATCCATAAAGATATTTTCCATATAAAAATAACAAAATCTACCTCTGTATGCGTTCTTTTTTCTTTCCTTATTCTTCTGAGATTTGTCCTTGCTACATGGCCTATAGTTAAAAAAATGAGCTAACTCTGTCTCCCAATTGAGACTATTAGCTTGTTCATCTAAACAGACAAAAAGCAAGACTTTACAGAGCCTCTGCTACTTCATTTCATAGTCCTGAGATGATAATAAACATCTAGAAAAGTACGATTTTATGACTAAGGTGCTGTTTAAAACCAGATCATTCCTACAAACTGGTAATAGACCCTAAAAGTTAAGAGTTTATAGTGACAACAAATGCTTTGAGATTCTCACAGTACCTTGTTTTATTTTAGAGTGATGTTTCCATTCACAGACTGTTAATAGAAAGAAAATCCAGAAACAACCCAGTGTTATCCATGCAGAATTTTCTAAATTGTTTCTAGATCTGACCCATGCCATGAAAAGGCAAATTCAGAAAACTCTGATAGGTAAATCTCACAGAAGTTCTCCAACCATGTTAATAGCTTCATATCTTTGAAACTCATTAGATGGAATATAAGGTCAGTTTGCTTTAAATAACATTTTATTTCATAAGTTA
>JBCJKH010057460.1:0-15128 GCA_039877255.1 Loriculus beryllinus | reverse complement strand
CTTCCCAGTGGCAGACATATCATAAAATACTCTCTGTTCATCTGTATGTTGCAAGTGTTCCTCTGAATTCCTGAAGACATACCACCATTTCTTTCTTGTAGGGAAAAGTCAGATTAAAGGAGGCAGATTTGCTCTACTTGCTGTCAAAACCTGCAATTTATGGAGTAATTATGCTCCCAGATAAAGTAAAATATTTGGATTAGGAGACAACTGTTTGGACTCTTGGAAGTGAAAGAAAGAAAACGAAGGGACAGCACTGATGTAATGGTGGTTCTGAAACAAACATATTGCCCAGTTTACAAAAGAATGTCCATAACTGAGATGACAGTAATAAAACATCACTAGCACTGGACAGAAGAGGCTTCCTTTATTTCAAAGCAAGCAGACTAAAAGGCAGGTGCAGACAGCTTGGTCACTGAAGAGGGAGGCAGATGCTGTAGCAATGCAGCACAGGGCAGCAGCTGTCTGACAGCATCTCAGCAGCCGGAAACAGATGCTTAGGTAGCAACCACATCTAGAGCTGCAAAGTGCAAGGCATTTTTCTCTCTAAATCCCATTCAGAGGTTTTTGGGATCACCTGTGCCGATTAACTCAGCGAGGTGGCAATTCAAGCATAGCAGCATTTTCTGTTCATGTTTATGTGGTCAGACTGCATAAAAGCCAATAAAGCACCATTTTAATGCAAAATCTGTGCTTTTTTATCAGTGTATTACTGCTTAACTTCTGTGAGTCCTTATTGGTTTGTGTATTATCTCATATCACTATTTTTATTGATTTTTTAATATTTTCTATCTCTCCTCAATCTCAGGAGATATGAAAAAATAGTCTTGTAGTTGACAGAAGAAACCTGATTTTTCATTTTCATGTGACGGAAAGACACACCGAGGGCAGAAGAAAACAGGCATTTAGGACTTGGGAGAAATGTTCATCACTCAGCTACCTTGGGTTCCCTAGCCTAATTCTTTAAACATTCATGGATAACTCTAAAATATATTGCTTTATGTCCTTTTTATATAAATACATAGCATCAATATACACATGGAAATTCTCACTTTCTAAAGATTTTAGTCCATTATTCCCAATGTAAAGAGATAATAATGTCAACCTCCTGGAACTCCTGTGTACACCACAGATTTAATTATTTATTCACCTGGTGAGCTGTGTTGTTGTTGCTCTTGTTATTATTGCTTTCTTTTGGTCTGAATTCAGAGTCAAATTTAACAACAACAATAGAAAAGTTTAGGTTCAGCATGGAAGCTCTCCGGTGACTGGAACAGTCAGAACCAGAATTTGAAGTTCTGGCAGCTGCACAAAGTGCCCCAACATAAGCCCTGAGGCAAAACAGTGTCAGAGAATATCTTCCATGCTAGATAATTAAGAATAGAGGGTTTGGTGGTTTTGTGCTTTGTTTTCTTGCTTTGTTTTGTTGGGGTTTTGGGGGGGGTGGTTTGGATTGGTTTTGTTTTGGGTTTTTTTTCTATTTTTTTTTTTTTTTCATAAAGGACACAGCTTCAACACTTTTACTGTTTATGGTGGCTGCCCTAGCAACTAATACATTAACTATTCTGGAGCAGGTTTTTCTTTGATCAGAAATTTACCAAAAACTGGTAAATTTGCTTGATGACAATGTGGCAAGACATTTCTATGGAAGTTTTTGTGTTGGAACATTCAGTGTTCTCAGCCATAAAGCGCTTTCCATGGAAAATTCCCAACTAGCTCTATTACTAGTCAGACATCTGGAGTATTACTTGGAGGCGTTTATGTCTAGAGCAACTGCTGAATCGTGAGAATCAGACTAGGGAGACATGTCACACCATGACCTTAAACCTAACCCCACAATCCAGCTGCACATCCTGCGGTCAGAAATCCCATGCAGGAAATCAAGATCTTAAAACCCTTGCAACTTTTCCCTGTGCATGTACATATGCCACCTGAAGAAGGAAATTAAGGTATTTGCTCACTGCAAGGCATTAGTACAAAGTTACAAGTTAGGTGCTACCATCATAGAAGGTTATGTCTGCCTTAGGGAACAGAACATATGACTGAATTACAGAGGTGTTTCTATACTCAGCTAAATCTAAATACTGTGAGTCACTAAGAGTTGTGATGGTGTAGTAGTCACTATGAACTATAAAGAGTAGAAAAGTCCACAGGGTGCCCTGGGTAACTACCCTGGTTTCTACAAACATGTTTTATCTTTGCTATTAAGACAAGTACAGATAGAAAGTTGCTTGTGCTTCTTACTTGCAGGACATTGATGTCAGAGAAAGCACGGCACGAAAGGAGAATGGCCAGGTCCAAACACAAAACCTCTTTTCAGTGGTCCTTAGATTATTAAGTAGTTCTCTGCTTGTCTTTCAGGTCTCTTCCTGCCAGCAGTTCAGAAAAATAATATCTTCATAGTTTTCTAATTAATCCAAGTTGGGGTTTACAGTGGGTGGCCAATCTTGATACCATGGCCCTGCCCTACAATTGCATGCTCAACAGGCTGACCCTTATGCTGTAGCTGTTAACTTTAAAAATCTACCTTTATCGTCTACCGCAGACTTTACCTGAACACCTGGCTAGAACAAGAAATGCATGTTACCTGAAAGAACAACCAACCCTTTGGGAAACCTCCTTGTTTTCAGAATAAATATCATTTAATTTTTCAGACCAGCCTCTTACACAAAGCTGTGGTTGTGTACCCACTAGTCGTACTAAACCCCACTATAACTAAATGAGAAAAAGTCCTTTCAAAAGAACAGAAGTTGAGAATTATGGGTGTGGTTTTGTCTTTTTAAAACAATTGCTAATTATTGAAATCACACAAAAGGAAGCACTTGAGTAAAATGACTGGAGGGCTGAAGAACGTGAATTTTCCTTTAGGGTAGCCTAACAAAACCTGCAGTTTTCCAGCTGCCTTGGAAGCTGACCTTCAGTACAGATCAGCTCCTCATTTTGCATTTTCAAAGGCACTGGGCTGAACCGAGGTATGAACTCTCCTCAAGTCCAGGGAGCCACCACAAGGCTGACTTTAGCTCACCACCTCCCAGACATGCTCTCAAGAAAAAGTACCAAACTTCCTCCTGAGATGTGCAGCTCTGAATGCTCTCCAAAGACGTTGTGCTGCCTTGATGTTGCCAATGAAACTAAGAACTCTTGCACTGGCTTGTTGGTAATTTTTAGTAAAAAGTCTATTAATGTGTTTCTTTTGTGGAACTTTTCCTGATCTTTTAACACCAGGAAATTTCTAATTTGAAGTTATGCAGCCTGAAATACAATATTATATACATTCCAGAGTCTGATGTAGACATTAAGTACAAGGCAAAGTTGCTAGGAGACTACAAATGGAGCAAGGAGCATTGCAGTAATGCGGCAGCTTTTAACACAGGACTGCATCAGGAGTCAGGCTTTCACAATTTAAAACAAAGCAGACAACCTTTTACTGCTTATGTAAAGATGTACATTTGGTGAGGACCACTAAATTGTTATAAAACCAACACACCACAATCTGAATTAGAAACAAGGCAAGAAACACTGATAATAGTTACAGAGACAACACTCACTAAACCATTCTTCCACATTGTATGTTTGGGAATAGCCCCTTCATTTCAAAACTAAAAAACCCCATACATTCAAGCAAATTTGGGCACATTCTACTTGTATTCTGGTCCCAAGTGCCACATTACTGTAATGCAAAGAGGAATACTTAATGAGTTGGCACAAAATGTTACATGCACTAAAATTCATCAGCCGTTTTCATGTTACTTAGAAAAGCGTGTCACTTTCATTGTGGACATGAGCCATTACAAAATCCACAGAGCCCTTGTGTCTCTTCTGTACCCTTACTCATGAGGCAGAGTCCTTGATTATTAAAATTTATCACTTGGCAAGCAGAGTTTAGATGTTCATTAAACTTGGGCTTTCACTGTTGCAGTCATCATGACTGCAGTTATTTAAATAGACAACACAAACTGAAACTAATTTAGCTGCATGGCTGTAAAGTCACTACAGAAAAGGTTCCATTTGTAAAACATTATTTATCACTTATATATGGGAAGTTGAAGTATAGAAAGTCTGGATAACACCTAAAATAAAAATGAAAAGGCTGTGACTGAACAAAGATTTGAACCTGTATTTCAGTCCAGCTCCTTCCAGTAGAATCATCCATCTGAGAGCTTATTAGCCTGTTCACCCTTGAGGTAGGACTTATCTGGCAAATATTCATTCAAATATTTCATTACAAAGTAGACACTGAGAGCGTGTCACATGAATACAGACTAAAATAGCTTGACGCTCTAGATCTAAAGAGGGAGGTACAGTAACAGCTTTAGACGTAACTGTTCACACCCTCAGTGTTTGAAATTAGATGAGGTTAATCCCTCACATGAAGTGGTCCCTCTACCATGCTGTTCTTCCTCTAGCTGAGAGATAAAGGCTGGGTCTTGTGTTGATAGCGCTAATATCAGACTACACTGTTTGAGTGCAGCTTATAAATCCAATAATAAAAGAAGTTTAGCAATGCACATTTGAATGTTAGAAGCTGCAAGTGCATCAAGCACTCTATGTTGATAATAAACAACTGAGCCGAGGATCAGACTATGTGCCTTGCAGACACATAGCCGAGGACCTGACAAGGTCCCGTCTAACTCAGCTGAGAATAAATTAACTGAATGTATATCACCTAGATATTCTCTGCACTACTGTTTGGATTATTTCAGGACCTAGTCATTAGCAGGTAAGTAAAAAGAAAAGTGAGGGTATGTATTTGCTTGAGTTTTTTATTACAGTATTTACAGGCCTAATTCTAATGTCACTGTAACATAATCACTTAAAAGACAGAAGACATTTTTCTGCTGCAGAGGAACATATTTTAAAACATGCTTTGAATTACTGTGGTAGGGCTCAATCACATTTTAGACAGGATCACACTTACACAACAGATCTACATAATTGTAGTTAATTTCAGCAGCTTCATGTAAACTGTTTACTTTTCTCCTGTGTATTCCCAACCCTATATCATTTCAGAACTATTAGGGCACCTTCATGCATTCTAAAAGTAAGCAGATAATCTTAAAGAGCAGTCTCTTGGGAAGCCTCATTAGTAAAATCCAGGTATGTTCTGCCAGCACAGCCCTTTTAATGATAAACTAAAAAAGAACCTTTTCTGTTTCTTTGGGATATACACTGCACATTAATTAGACAAGATTTGAAGCATGATGAAAAGTGATGCTGGCAATAACATCCTGTGGGGTTTAGCATATCAAATGAGATCTACATTTTGACCTTTATCTCTAAAGTTGAATGAGTTGAATGCCCCGGAGAATTCTTCTTACAGCATTATCTCTTGCTGTTGCAATTAATATACCTCCACTTTACATAAAAAATGTAGTAAAATTGGAAGCATATCCTAAATTCAAGTAACACTCACTTAAATGTAGGAGGTAATCTTAAACCAATATTTTCATACTACAGTCATAGGGCAGTATGTATAATTATTTGTACAGAGCCTCAGTCAAATGAGCACCTCTGGACTGAAGAGTGTTTCACTGAAAATATAGTCATAGAATCCTGGAATGCTTTGGGTTGGAAGGCACCTTAAAGCTCATCCAGTTCCAACCCCCTGCCACAGGCAGAGACACCTTCCACTAGACCAGGTTGCTCAAAACCCCATCCAAGTTGGACTTGAAAAATGCCAGGGATGGAGTATTCACAACTTCCTCAGGCAACCTGTGCCAATGTCTCACCACCCTCACAGTAAAAAATTCCTTCCTTATATCTAACCTAAATCTACCCTAAGTTTGAACCCATTACCCCTTGTCCTATTGCTATGGCCCCTGATGAAGAGTCCCTCTTCAGCATCCCTGTAGGTCCCTTCAGATACTGGAAGGCTGATATATATATAAATGTACATAATACACATAAGTGTACATCTAATTCTATTTGCACTGATGAGTCAAAAGCCCTTCTTTTGTACTAAGGCCTTAGCTCATGCCAACGTAATGGGATTTTGCCTCAAACAGAACTGAGTTTTAAAACATTCCTACAGAGACTTGAAGATTTCTCCATCACTCACAGAAGAATGATCAGCCCATTATCTGTTACAAATATTTCTTTTGAAAAGAGCAGACTGATGATAGAATTTGCGGAGGCTGCTATATTCTATAGCTCGCTTTCTCTTTCTGCAAAACAACACTTTTTCAGCACCTTGCAAATCACAGGCTATTCACACAAGTACAAGGAGTGTAGTCTTGATCTGCACTGTGCTTATGCTTTTCCGCTGCCTTTGGATCTGCTGGAAGTGTCAAATGACTGAGTATATGTCAGCTGCAGACCATAGTGCTCCCAACAGCACACCGTGAGCTCTGACTCAAGGGTATCACCTGGATATAAACCAGAGCTGCTTCATACACCTTGTTGCCATTCTGAGGTCCATTACTCTTCATTGGCCACACAAGCATGGCTCTAAGGAGCAGAGTTTTCATTAGGTGCACATGGTTGTACAAACAAGGTATTTTTGTGATTGCTAATGAACACTTTCTAATGATAACTCTGTACCCAGATAAAAACCTTAATTTGATCATCTGCAAATGCACTTGATGGGTGAAAATCTCATCCTAAATTCATGGTTATGTGATATGGTTTTTTTTAGTTTGTTCATTTAAGCTTTTTCCAGAGCTTTCTGAGTCACTGTCATTTAATAAGACATACACTGCTATCACAGGGATGAAAACATCAATAACTACAAAAAGTAAATACCTGTATTCTGGTGAATTTAGTCCTGACATGAGAACAAAATATATCCTAAACCCTATCCTAAATCTGAAGTAGTTTGGAAAACACATATATTCCATAAACCATAATCATAAAGCTAGATACATCTAATTGAACAATTGTCAAATACAAAACATACAAAAAATTTCATATTTGCAGTTAGGATTCCCTGAAGCTGAAGTCTGCAACCAGGAAAACCCAGATTCATTATGACATTGTCTAAAAAAACGTTCCCCCCAAGTAATGAGCCTCTTAAACATGCACTGTATCAGTCACACCTCAAAAACCTAGGGGATAGCACTGAACTCGTTGTTTCCAGTGCTGACCTCAGACAGCTTAAACAAGAGATATGTCTCTGGAAAAGAAATCACCTCCATACACTAAGGGGAGTTTAGCATGCTTGCTTCATACTAGAAAACACAATCAGAAACAGAATAACTGTGCTGTAGCTATCAGCCTAATAACAGAAATCAAAATTCAAATAACTGTGGTGTCATGTATTATATAAAATGGCTGATAATTTCTTCGCATTTAATCAGGGCTTATTAGCCAGTCTGGGAGAGAAAACAGAACCCACTTTTTCAGTCCTGAGATCAGAAAGTCCCTTATTTGCGGGAATTATGTTTTGAAAAGTTGCCTCAGATTTACTGAAGTAATTGTCTTACTTTTCAAAATAGCTACTAGACTATCCTGAAGAATAATGTCAGAATTTAGTCACAGAAGCTCATGAATGCTGTCAAAGATACCAAACTTGGGCACAAGGAAAACTGCCCTCTGATTTCAACTTCTTTTCAAATATTCAAATACTGATGTAGGGCTTTTAATACAACAAAACAAATGCTGTGTCAGCATTCTATATTCAACCCATTCAGCAAGGACTCAGAAAATACGACTTGTGCTTATTTAACATGAATCACAGATAAGAACTAAGGTCAAAATACAGTCAAAGCACTGTGCTTGTTCTGTCATCCATATCAACAGGACAGCCCAAAGTAATCATATTATAGTACAATTTCATTGACTATTTAGAAGTCAGGCCACTTATGAATGTCTTATAGTCTACATCATGTATTTTGCATCTAATGCTAATGAATATTTAAATATTTTAACATTTAGTTGTAAAATGTGTTGCACAGTAAGTTTCCTGCTATTGATTATGAGCTGAGTCCGTAGTAGCTGTTATACATATATAGGGTTGCTTAAACTTCAGGTAGTTTACAGAACCAAGTCCAACTCCTGACTTCATGGGAATCTATTGCACAATGGGCATCTTCACGTTAAGTGAGAAACTGGCAGCTAACAAAAATAGGGATCACTGAGATCTGAGGTAAAGTCATGTCACCCCCATTTAGAAATAATGCATATGTTTTGAACTGTGACGATCATTGACATAACCACTAAGAAAAGCTATGCATTCTTTGCCATTTGTAGGAGGACTCATCTGACAAAGTGTAGAAGCTTCCGCTGTAGACATCCACATTTAGGCTAAGTCCATAAACTTGCCTTACAGACATCCGAGAAAACACATTTTTAGGGCGTGATTCATCTCATCCTAGAGTAGACACCTAAACTAGGACAAATTGAAGCAGACTTCCCCAAAAGTCCTTATTTCAATTGTTTTACTGAGCAGACATACATGTGAGAGGAATACTAGACTTAATAGATTTTAAAGCAAATCAAGATGCTGCTGTAAAAGACAAGCTTTAAACACAATTCACCAGCCTAGGTACAAAAGTAATAACAACAGTCTACGATATCACCATCCCTTGTCCTGAAATCTATTGCACCTAAAATTGAAGACAGAACAACTAACATCCATTGAGGAGCTTCTCAATACCTCTACTTTCAGATTAAGTATGATGAACTGACTTTTTTCTTCTGAATTCTAAAAGGAGTTTATTAGTACTTTAGAAAATATTTGATTATTCCTAGCATTTTAATCTCTGCAAGCACTTTTCGTTTGCACTGTCCTTACAGTATTTTTTTGTAGGGTGAAAACAGCAGCCACTGAAATACAGCCACTGAAATCAGGAGAAATTTTTTTAAAAGATTACAGGTGGTAATGAAAACAGTCACAAACTGTGATTCTCAGAGTAAACCATACATCTTCAAAATTTCCCTATATTTGCAGCAACCTCTCAAAAGAAAGTGAAAAGATGGAGAAGATCTGGAAGACAGCTCTCCCAGAATGTGGCAGTGTAGCTTGAATGTATTAATCAGCTATAGACACTGAAAAAATAGAGAAGTTATTAAGCAATCTAGAAAATCTATTCTAATAGGATTAAGTTAATACCATATTGAAAATACTGTGTCTTCTGTATTTTCAGACATTTGTCTTTTAATGCTTATTCTGTGTTTGATGAATGTCCACATGAAGCTTTAAAAAAAAGTTTCTTCAAGATCCATAGTCCCAGACATTTTTCAGTAAGATATTATTTTGAATACATGGACATTTTTCAATAATCAAGTAAGTATTTTATGTTAACATTGAAAAAAAATTATCAACAGCAGCATTGATGTATAAAATAAAAATATTTCACCCAGAACTCAATGTATTTGCATTTGAATATTGTGCTTCCACACTATACTAAATAGAATTTCTAGCTTGGTTGCCTTGCATCCACATTTTCCCTTCTGGGCAGAACAATTCATTTGGATTAAATATTTCTTAATTTACCACACATAAAAAGTTCAAGGTATATAGTTCAAGATACGACCTAACTAATAGAAAGAGAAGCGTTGGAATGTAGAATTTGATTGTTCAAGGAGCATCATAGCAACATCCCAGAATACATATTTAAAAATTTTACCTTCTTTCTGTCAAGTTTTAAACCTTCAAAACAGTCTTTCAGTATTTGGAGAAAAAAAAAACAAACAAAAAGGGAAAAAAAATCAGCAGCATCCTCATTTTTTAACAGGCATGAGGAATATCAGTTTACAAAGTGCATTTCAACTATGGTGTAAATCATTCCATGGGAAATCAGTCCAGCCTTCTCATCCATTCTCATATGGATTTTGTTACAGGCTTTAGACAGTGTTGAATAATTGTTCTACATAATACCCACATTTTCTTTGAAAACAAAATGGAAAAACAATTTAACCACAAATAGGAGTGAGTACCCTTAATAAAAACAATGTGTAATCTAACCCTTGAAAAAGAAAGGCACATATATATCTCCATGGTTTTTCTTCCGTGCTTAATCTCCATCTCTGACCGGAAACATTACCAATTTCAAATACTAGAGGCTGCAAAGTTGATATAAGATTAATAAAAGCAGAACACCAGTGGAACTTTAAAATGGTACAAACGGATGTACATGTTGTTTTCCACTTCCTGCTGTCTCCTATACCAGACTAGGAGAAGGAACTGGAGTAGTGTGAGAAGGAAGCACATTACAACTGGGAAAAAGCACCCAGTCTACACATCGTTCGTTCATACAGGTCAATAACTATTCAGAAAAGAGGCATGTGGTCCCTTAGAGCCACAAAACTCTGAGTGCCCCTACTCTAGTACTGAAGTTCAGATCAGGAAGCTGCTTCCAAACTGAATTTCCCTATTGTCATTGCAGACTGTATTTTGGCTTGTAGCATGGGACAGTCATGGATCATGCGAATTTTCTTCTCCCACTAAATTGAATTGGAGGAAGAACATCGGGAGTGCATTTAATACCATCCAGCCACAGACATTCAACACATTTGACAAGGTGACAGCTAGTCTGTGTGGTCTACTGTGCTTACTCAAGTAAGGCATATCTTACATGATTGTTGATGGGCACCAGTGAAATACATGTCCATAAAAAAAGACTGTGATATATTGATGCAATTTTAAATTCTCCTAGCAGTAAACAAATTTCCACTGACAACATGACAGAATTAATCAGGTCTATGTACCTCTGACCATCTAAGAATAAAGAGCAAGGCTGTTACCTTAATAGGGCTCCCATCCGGAGTAAGAACCTCTTCTGAAAGCTCCATCATCTTCAGTGCCATGAGGGCAATGGCTTTAGCATGACTAAGGCTTTTCTTATGGAGCCCTGCTGCAACACAGTACGCATCACCTATTGTTTCCACCTGCAGCAATCAGACAAATCAAATGTTCAAGTATGATAATGAGAAAACCCTATCATTACTTATCTGCAATCAAATATCATTGCTTAAAATGTGTGAGTAAAACATCCATAAAATAAGCAATTAGACAATGAAGCATAATTACCTGAGTTTGCAAACAGGTGTAGTCAAAACCTGACGTGATTGCATAGTGGTTCATCACCATTATAACCAAAGAAGATCATTACATCTAGAACAGTGTATGCCATCAGCTGAGAGATGACAACATTTTCCCATAGCAGTAATACAGAAAACTCTATTTTCCTAAATGAGAAACTGCTTACAGCTTTGACACCATCCTGGCTGATTTTGCTGTTGGGTAAGAATAGCACCACATGATTATAATTCATAATTATGATTTGCTCTGCTTGAAAATTATATCAGGAAGAGAATTAGAAAAAGCAAAACATCACCATAAAAACCAGTGAAGAGTCTATAACTTCTCATTAGCAGGTAGCTTTTCCTGGTATAGGTATAATTTTCAAATAAATAGATGCTACTGCTGCATACTTTTGACTGTACCTGTCTCTGTTATTTTCAAATAAGAATTGTGACCTCTCTCTACTACGCAGTCTACCTGACTGAATTTCCTACCTTCAGGCATCAAGTTCAGCAGTATGATCCCTCTGGTCTTTTCAGACAGGACTTATTTCTCTCTTATCCTTTATTTCCTTTGAAGAAAGCTGTCCCTCAGGAGCAAGCAAAAGCAAAAGAAATTACAGAAGCCCACTGGATCTGGTTAAAGGCAGGCTGAGAAATACTGAAGCCCTCAAGTTCTGCAGCTTTATTATCAGCACAGTTTTGCACTCTGCTTGCCCACACAGTTGCAATATGCTCTGCACACAGTCCGTTAACACATGCCCAAGCAGACACAGTCCTCACAGATTCATTTGGGTTTAGCGTGCAACTAATCTGGCTTTCACCCTACCCACAACGCTATAGGAATGCCAGTAAAGGATTCAGCAAAGACTTGTGTGAGAAGAAAGCTTGCACTGAGGAAGGAGCTGTTCAGGGAATAAATACAGCTTCTTCTTCTTTCTGCAGGGATTCTACTTATACTAGTAGATAGAGTTTTTCTCAGATTAATTTCCAGAACTGGAAATAGTATCTCAAAAACTAAGCACTACAGGTAAATGTACCCAGAGCATGAATCTAGAACAGCATGATGAGCAAATATTTCCCATCATCAAACCTACAGAACCTGCTACAAGTCCATTGCCAAGTTTGGCACCTTATCCTTTCCTGCTGACTGTGCAGGAGTATATATATAAGAAGCTGAGGGTTTCTCATGAGCTGAGAGCTGAGACAGCTGTTAGCACTCCCTCATCACTTTTGGAAGCTCCTCATAGTACTTGTATATAGAAAAAACATATAGGAGCAATCAATACTGCTGCCTGCCTCCTGTATTATACATGCCATATCTCAGGATTTCTGTCCACAAGAAGTAGAGTTGCCAACTCCTTGCAGTTTAGGAGGTTGTCTTTCCAAAGACAAGTAGATGGGCAAGTATATTGCAATGGCTGGTGAAAAATGTAGAACTAGGGAAGAAAATACATGAGCATAGTGAGAAAAGTATCAGAAGTTAAAAAGATACTCTAGATGGCTAAGAAATAGGTGCTAAACATAAATCAGACGGAAGAATACTAGAAACCCATTGTCATTCTTAAAAACTGTAGACAAATATAACCAGTTTGAATAGAAATAAAGCAGTTACTACAAAAAGAGCTGAATCTATGATGTGAAATGCAAGAATTAAATAAAAATGTTGAATAACTTAATTTCAGAATAACTTTTCCACTAGAGATAGTTGTATTACACCACTGTAAGCAAGTACAGATCTGGGACCATATCATGTTCCTGAAATGTCCATGTGAAACAACTTATTTTCTTAGCTCATTCCTATTTGGAAATTTCCATAGCTGTGTAAACTAATTTAACAGCTAAATTGCATGCACTGAATGAATAGCACACATCAGATGTGCATGCAGAAGAAGAGGATTTCTCATGTCTTGGCTTAGGAGCAAGAATTGGACCAGAAAAACAGATCACTGCTGATAGCTCATGCCCAATTATCTTCTGGGTAGATCCTGGAATCCATCTGCACACCAGAGAGCAACTCACTCCATAAATATTCAAGTAAATGTCAATGGAAGCAAGAGAAAAAAAAACATACTAACCAAGGTGGCTAAAAATAGCAGCAGTCAGATCTGTTTGATGCTCTTCAAGATGCTGATAGGCAGTAATGAAACACCAGAGGAAATCTCTACCATGTGATAAACTAAATTCTGAGGGTTTGACATTTCAATGTGACTGTTATAGTGCATTATTAGTAATATATTTGATTTTCATATCCTTTCTAAATCCATATGCAGGAAAATACATTTTGCACTAAGGTTGGAAAACATTATCCTGCTTCTTTTAACAAATATATATTGCTTTGAATATTTCAGCCATTTTTGTATACGACTGACAGTTTTAACTGTATTAAGATTAGTACATTTTTGTTCTAGTTAAACTATCATTTCTTACTTCTCTTAATTTTTCTAGCCACTCACTGATAGCCTGACATATTCTTACCTACTTTTCATATGCTTTTGCTGATTTACCATGTCCAGGTTCACTGGAGCTTTCATTAACTGGGAACTAATACATGCACTGTTGAACAGAAGTAAGGATGAACTTAGATTTCAAAATTAGAATAATCTATTGAAAAACATAGGATATAAGTTTTATTCTTCATTAACAAACAAGTCAGGAAACACTGCAGCTACTTACACTGCTATAGAAAGACCTTCTCTAAAGCCTTCTATAAACCTAGGCAAAGCCTTTGGAAATGCCCAAAAGATTTTCAGTCAGGCACTCAATGAATCAAATATTAAGATTCATAATCAATTGAAGTAATTGTGTGTACTCTACAAATCAGAAAAAGCTTTTTAGTAGACATCCTTATGCTGCTGAATACTGTAAAGTGACAATGCTTAAGACTTGCAGCAGGAAGCAAACAAAAATATCTTCTACTTTTGGGAAACCATTTTCTACATACCCTTCTGTTCGTCCCCCGTAGATACTATATGTCTCTTTTAGACATCAACAGTACTTACTACAGAATTCTGTATCTAAAGTTATTGCATTATAGACACATTCTTATTTTTTACCAGTTTTAGGTGGAATATGATTTTCAGATGAATCTGGTAGTCAGAATGCAATTTCTTCATTTCCAATGTGTCTAGAGAACAGAGGTTAATAAACTTTCCCCTGGGCATCTCCAACAGGTGTCTTCTCATTGCCGGTAGCTAAACTTTGTGCTGTGCTGTTACTTAACTGAGAACCTGGAAATTGTAGCTCAATGATGTTCTCCGGGTACAAAGTCAGGGTGTTGACTCAGTGACAGTTTAGCAGAGAAAATATGGTGTATCGAAATAGCATCACTGCTTCTTTACTCTTCCTTGTGAATGTATGAATATGCACCAGTCATTATGTATATGAACCTCTAGAAGTAATGAAGGAACTGAAGTGTCACACTTCATTTCTTAGGGTTGCACACACATGGAGAAACACCATTTTGCAAGCGAAATGTGCAATGGCAAATGTAAAGATTTTTGTCGAAAAAGTTCAGGAATCCTAGAAGGCTCAGGAATCTTGCTAGCAACTTTTACAAAGCACAACTTGGAAATAAACATAAAAAAAATGTAACCATGGGGGTCACTCTTGTGGCAATGCTAATCTGAAATTCCTACAGCAACAAGAAACATTACATCCACTGAAAGTAGCTGGAAACTAGAACTGGCTCTAGTTTTAGCCCTGTCTCTTTCAGCAGGTTTCCTGTAAAAGCCTGATACATAATTTGTGTTATAACTGTTAAAGTGGAATACTCATTACTATTACTTTCTCTTTCCTTTTTTTTGCCACATAGGAGCCATAAATATGTTTATGGGTTGCTCCTTTTCTAACGAGTTAAATTATATTCATCTCAAGAAGGCTTCTTTGCTTATGGTCAAAACTAAATACATAACAAAAGACTCCAAAGGTTTTAAAAATTTGAAAATTTATGTCTTCCTTCAGGGAAGAAAATCCACCCTTAACAGCATGTCCTTTGTAGATCCTTTCCCTTCCTCTGAAGGCTACTTGTGTACCTTTGTTCCGATCTCCAAAATTCTCATGACTGTGCATAGGTGTTTATTGTCTTACTCCTAAGGATTATAATATTTAGTAGCTATTCACCCTAAAAAACTCTATGTCACTGTCTCTATGGATTGTTAAATGCT
>JBCJKH010057458.1:10299-22605 GCA_039877255.1 Loriculus beryllinus | reverse complement strand
AGGGCTTTACAAAAGTAGTTTTTTGACTGAAGTCCAACCTCCTGCAGATTTGTGGTTTGTGGTTGATTGCAAACTGTGACGGTTTTGTCACACTGAGGCATCTATAAAGACTTCCTCTCTGCAGATTTTCTTGTCTTTAATATTGCTTGAGTTCACTCTGCAGCCTTTCCTTCAGTTCAGGCAGAGCTGAGCATTTGTCTCTGCTCTGGACACCCACATTGCTGAAACCAGTACTTAGCAACTTCACCTTTGACATCTTTGAAATCTTGGACAAATTTCTCTAAAATCATCCACAAGATACGAAAGATCTGGTAGGGAAGGGGAACAAAGAAGTTCAGATGGGTGAGAAGCACAGACAGACACGTGTGAAGTACAGCTGGACAAGTACTTCCTTTGGAAACCAACCTAACACTTCTTTCCTGCAGAAGGTATCAGTTTTCCTGTAATTCTGTTTTAAGCGGCAACTCCAGCTCCTTGTGGTGGCTCTGGTCTTTATTTTGAATTTGAAAGATGTTACCTTGATCTTGACTAAGTTTGCTGGCTAGCAAAGCAGTGAGCTAAATGAAGTGTTTGCAGCCTCTCACATGATCTGCTTTGTCCCACTTCTTTAGATTTCAGGTTTTCTCTATGCATGTCGAAAAATAAATCACAATGTTGCAGAGGTGCTAACTCACACGGCACCACACTTTCCTGCACAGGCACTTGAACTATGATACTATGACAGAGACCTTGGGGGGGGATGATCTCCCCCAGGCGCCATCTGTCCTCCATGGGCTTTCCACACAATGCAGCAACCCCGGGCTCGCTGCGGCCTCGCACCGAGCTCACTGCCCAGCAGAGCTGACAGGCGCGACTCCCACCTCATTTTCTCTCCACAGCCAACCACTTTCGATGGCCGAGGACTCTCACCTCACCTAACGGGGCCAGGGTGACAGGGCTGCAAGGTCCTTCCCTCACACTTCCACCCCACAGCCGCGCCGCCACGCTTCCCTCTGGGAGGGTATATAGGGGGAATCGCAAAGGGCGGTGGAGCCCCACGGCCGGGAGGAGCCGAGGGCGGCCCTACGCTTCCTGTCCGGGGGCGATCGACCTGAGCGGTCGGGAACCCGGGCGCGGAGGAGAGCGGGCGAGAGAGCGCGGTGTCGGCGCCATGCGGCCGGCAGGTCGGTGCGGTGAGGGGCGAGTGCAGGAGGCTGCTCCACCACAGCCGCCATCTCGCGGGCGGGCTGCGGCCGCGCACCGGTAGCCCTGGGCGATGAGGTGGGGGTTTCAGGGTTCGGTGTGAAGAAGGGCTTTGCTGCTGGTGCGATTTTCGCCTGAGCTGCCCGCGGGTGAAGGGTGGAGGCAGTGATGTGTGATGAGATTTCTGAGGAGAAATGGGATGCACTGCTTTTGGGAAGTTGCTTACCCAGGTTGTGCAGGTCTCCATTTGGAGAGTGGAGAATTCTATGTGAGGTATTTTCTGCTTTTTCTTGATAAAGCTGGATGCGTACCCTGTGAGTACGGCTAGTCCCACCAATTCTGAATATCTTTTGATATTTCAACTCGTGACCTGCTCACAATACGTTATGCCAGAGTTTTTATTGAGATACCTGTGCTTAGTAACTCACGACATTTTTAGATAACTTTTCCCTGAAAAAGAGCCCTTAGTTGCAGATGGTATTCACTGCCCCTGTTACTGCTTTGCACTATACAATGTAACTTACGTGAAAAGGGGGAAGTCTGACACCAAAAAAGTTAGGAAATGAAAGAATAAAATGTGTATAAGCAATGCTAGTTCTGTTCTATGTGTATATGTATTTGGGGATAGTCTTAATTGAATATCGTATGTTGTGGTATTAATTGAAAATTCATCATCCTTTTTCAGTTTCTCATCATTCAGGAAAGGATCCAGCCTTGTTTCATACTGTACAGCAAAACCTTGCTAGACCTTGCACAGAAATATTCATTTGCTTATTTATGTTTTCACTGGTGTTTGTCACATTATCTGTGTGCCACAAAACTGTTAGTGTGTATTTTGTTACTCACTTGTTAGTGTTGGAATGTATTTTCATCCCACTTACCAGTGGGAAAAAATGATGAAAAAATAAAATTGCTTACGAAGGTCGCATGTAAAACAGAGGCAGTCCTGAATGTAAAGCAGAAAGCCCTGACTCCTTGTCCCTGTGTTCATTCTTCCCAGTTACGTTTCTTTATTCACAGAAACGCTGTGTACTTACTGCTTCTGTTTTCTTCATGTGTGTTTGCAAGTCTTAGCAACGCCTAAGTTAAATCAGTGACCGCAAAGCTGGGCACTCAATAAAGGGGAAATGAAAGATGTGAAGCCACATGAGAGATGTTTGACTTGCTTGCAGCAGAGAGCTCCTCTTTATCTTTGTGACTCTTCTATTAGTCGGAACAATACTTTGTCCTCATTTTATCAATGAGGAACCAAGAAAGAGAGATCTGACTGTGGAAAGGTGACTCAGTGCTTTGGTTTAGTATTCTGGTTCATCATTTTCACTCTTAATTTCAGGACCACAAGTTAAAAATGTTTTGGTTTTGCTCCAGTGTGCAGGCTAAAAGTCTTTCAGAAAGCTAGAGATTCTGGACAGGCTTCCTGGCATTCGAAGCACTTCCACCCACGCTCAGGTACCACATAGTTGGATTTCATATGCCAGCAGCATAAAAAGGTTCATCAGCACCTGCTGGCTGGGAAAGCACAACTTGGGGGTGATGTCTCTACTTCATCTCTCATTTCTTTTTAGGTTGCTGGTCATCATAGGTAAACGTATCTTCAGGACATACATGCCTTACGTTCATTTCCTGCAAGCTGACAGGAAGGAATGAGTGTTCCATTTGATGTCAGAAGAGTACTTCCTCTTCCTTTTGCTATTCCATTTCAGAGTAGCATTTATTTTATGTAACAATTGTATTGTATTCTTGCAATGTTTTGAAATGGAGTCTTCCCACAGAATTGCTCAGATTTTTGTTATTTTTTTTGTTGTTTTGTCTTGGTTTTTTCCTTTACCAAGCTCAATAAATTGATTAGAGGACTTGCACCTGATGTCGTTCAGGAGTGTGTTAAACATAATTTCAATATTTGTTCCACAGAGGCCTTCACCACGAAGAAGTAACAGCCCTGACAAATTTAAACGTCCCACTCCTCCTCCTTCTCCAAACACGCAGACCCCAGTGCAGCCACCTCCGCCACCGCCTCCGCCACCTGTGCAACCTACGGTCCAATCCGCAGCATCGCAGTCAGCCACTTTTCAACATTCAGTGCATCCCTCCTCTCAGCCTTAGTGCATGTGCTCAGCAGTCTTTATGTCAGAAGTGGACTCATAACACGGAGCAGTTTACTAAAAGCCAAAGGCTTACTTGGCATATTTGGATTTGACTTAATTGCACTGAGGTTATATAGGCTTCACTGTTAATTGTGTTGTAAACGTTTGTATAAAATGCAGCCAGTGTTGTGGGTCTACAACACTAACTTAAAGTTTTCCATCAGTGTTTACTTGAACTACATGTATGTCCATTCTCTGGCTGGAACATTTGCTACTCTGTTTGGTAATACGGCATTATGTCGTTTTGCTTGGCTCCAAAGCTTCATTTTCCTGGCTTTTAGGTTTGTAAAATTAAAGGGATACCTTTTTATATTTTTTCATGACAATTTGCAGAAAACTAAAGGCATGATGGGCTCTATGATAAATTCTGAAACATTACAGTGTTTACCAAGCTTATGGAAAATCAGCACTATGTTTTCGTAACAGCTTGTAGTGCAAAAGTGAGTCAGATACCCTAATCGGTGCCCAAGACACATATTTTATTGTGTAGTAAATAAGCTTAATTCAGCACACAGGACACATCCATACTTCTGTTACAAGCACCTCAAATGTATGGTACAGTCAGAAAATTTTACAGTGAGGGAACTGGCTTGTTGGAGTCTGTGGAATGTACAATTCGTGGACCTTAAGATTTGATGATTTCACTTGCCATTTACGTTAACCTGTAAGCTGCCCATACTGTGTGATCTGTCACAATTAACTTCGGTTAGTGTGGTCCTGCCCGCAGGTTACTGATAGCTGATTAAAGTGTGCTCTTTGATTTTTTTTGCTGCAGAAGGCAACGTGATTGTAGAGAACAGCTGATGATATTTTTTCCTTGTTAAAATATATTAATTGTGATTCCCCTGAAGCAAAGTTTGAACAGGTATTTTAAATGTTCAAAAATCTGTTAGAAAATAAGATACAAGCATATAGGAATATATTGGCGTAACAGCCAAAATGTTGTATTGCTTGGTGGAAACAGAGTACAAGAAAGTAGCACAACATGGCACTAATGAATGCTTCTTTAGCAGCCTAAGCCGGTACAATGTATAAAAGAAATGTATTCTGAATACATTCTTTCCATTCATTTAGCACAAATAAATTGGTTTCACTTTGCAGTGGAACAAAGTGTCACTTCTTGATATTGACATCTTACTCAGTTACATTTTTTCTGAGGTTCCTGTGGAGTACTGAGGTTTATACATTATTGATGATTTTAAGTGGTTTACCTCATATATATGGATATTTGGGCCATGGAAAATGACAAGAGAATGTTTATTTTATGAGAATATGTATGTGGGTATAATCAAAGCAGAACATGAGTAATTTATCTTTTGTTTACAAAAGTTTGTTTGACATGCCTAGTGCTTTATTAAGGACCTTTTTGAGAAGGAAGTACAGCATTCTGGTGGTATCCTAACACTTGTACATATATTTTCATGTTTGCCGCTCACCTATTCAATAAGAATTGAAAACTGAAAATCTTTATTAAAAATAGTGCTCTAAATCAAAATAGTAACTTAATGTTGCAAAAGGCACCGCTTAAGGCAAAACTAGAATTTCTTTATGGTAGCTATGTAATTTCAGCTCTGAGAAGATTTAGAGGAATGCATATCAAGTCTATTACGCTTCTTAAAACAATATGGGATCAAGTGCATTATCAAATCACATTAGTTATGGTAGTGACTCCCTAATCAAGTGATTCTCAAGATTGTTACCTAAAATTTGACCAGTGCTCCCATCTGAAAATCATTGACTAGCAGATGCTCACCTTTCCAGAGATGTAATTCAGCTGTGAGCGTTGTAATTAAACAAAACTCCTGAATCAGTGGTAGGATTACGTGTGAGAAAATTACAGGCAGTCAGAGGTGGAACTAAGGTCAGGATAAGATTGATTTAGTTTTTGCTTGTCCTTTTGTAAACATAAGATGAATAAAAAAATATATTCTTTTATAAGTAAGATTCTAGCTCAAACATACCACTGTTTGAAATGGTGCCCCACTTTCTGAAGTGCTTTGAGATTCTTGGACATACTCTGCAGAGTGGAAATTCAGTGGTGGTAGTATAAGTGCAGGGGGAGGGAGGAAAGGTTTGAGAGTGTTGTTTTAAGATCTTAAAATGGAAAATTGCCTAGAATAATTTACATTTGAAGCATATTCCAAAACCGAATTTGTGTAACCCAAGTTCAGCTGCTGTTATAAAGTGTCTTAATTAACTCCTTATTATTCCAGTGGGACTGTTACCAGAGGAAAGTAAAGAACTGACAAATGTATATTAAATCTTGAAAGTGTAACAAGGCATTAAATTGGCCTTACCTGAGAACATTGAACAAACATTTGCTTGCAATCAGAAGTGTTAAACTCTATTTGTAGACTTTTTGAATAAGATGAGACATTGTGCACAACCATCTCCTAATAAATGTAAATGGATTTTCAGTTTTCCTTGTGAATTATATTCATGAATTATGATTCTGCAGCTGTGATTTTTATCCAGTCTTCTGTAAACTGGAGAAACTCACTTGACAGTGAGGTCCAGCTTACTGTATAGGCTTAAGTGTTTGGCTTTTTTAGTGCAGAAGAACCTGGGTGGGTTTCTGTTATCTTTTTCATTACTAATGCCTATCAGTTGCACACTGCATCATCACTAGTTGTGTAAGGCCACAGAACATTTAGCTGTGATGAGCATGTGAGTGTACCGCTTTACAGCTAAAGATTAAAAAGCACCCCATATGTAGATCCTCTAGCTATTCCAGCAGTATTATCCTCTCTGACAATCAAGCATCTTTCCTTTTACTTTTTTTTCTCAAGGCATCCAGATCTGAGACTGGAATGCAGCTGATACTCTGTAGGGCATTAAGAATGTTTTACCCATGGTTTGTTCTTTGGAAGAAAAGGTGGGACTGTTCGGAAATAGTATTCCAGCTGACAGCCAGCGAAGATTGTTTTAATTACGTGTACTCCTCTGAGAGCATATTCTCAAGGGCAGAAAGGGCAGAAAGGGTTCAGAAACTGAAAAATCAGAGTTTTTTCAAGAGAGTGTCAGTGCTTTTCTATTGCCAGTCACTGTTCCGGAGCTGAACAGAACAGGCTTCCTTTCCTGTTAAAAGGTTCATATTCAGGAATCCGCCTGCCTGGGTAGAATTCTTGTACACTTCAGTTGGATGAAAAATGCAGTCTTGGGAGCAATGAAAGTGTCCTGGGGTCTGTGCAAGTTGCACTGCTGACAGGAGACAATATAGACATTACATTTTGTTAATAAATAGAAACTGATCATGGAGACAAATAAAAGAACCTCAAATACTTTGTCAGTCAAAAAAGCTCATTCATTCGTCCTCAGCATTGATTATTGTTTATTAAGAGGATGCATCCAGGGGCCTTGTTTAAGTCTTGTAGTGCTTTTTCTAATCCTAATGCTTCATTTTACAAGCAGCATGAGTTCTGATACTGTTCAACTCTTCTTGGTGTTTCCTTTTTGTTTCAGTCATGGCAATCTATTTCTTTTTGATCGCTGGGAGTCTACAGAGCATGGACTATGCAGAGCATGTTTCTCCATTTCAAGCCATCTCATAAGAAACCAGAAAGTTTATGAGTGTAAGCTATAAAATTACAATGCATGCATATGTTCCAACAACCTCCTTGAAGGGGAAGATCTGTCCTCTTGAAGAGAGAGAAAGCAGAGCCCCTAATTACCAAATGGCCTGTATGCATAGAGACAATCTGGTTTCCTCAGTTCCCTGAGGGAGCTGAATTCCTTTCCCAGCCCTTTTTGGAGTTCTTAGTGTTTTGCTGGATTTTTTTTTTTTTGGTTTTGTTTGTTTGGGTTGGTTATTTGTTTTTAAATTCCACCTCTCACTGTAATAAGTACTCAGGATACCCTTCATGTTCCTTTTGGGTCATAACCACTAGTCCCAGTACAAATAGAAGCTAAGAGTCATTTCCACTTTGTGGACTGAAGGAAGTCACTGAATATACCAGACTGTGGCCTTTATGATGCAGTTGTAATACAAGTGTGCTTATATAGTTTTTTTAAGCAGCTGATGCTGTTTTTACATTAGTAGTGTGCTCTGAAGAAGAGAGAAAACTATGGAGCTTAGCACTGCATTGCCGGACAGCTGCTACATTAGGGAAAATAGAGCTTCTTCCTATTTGACTGGTTAGGCTCCAAAGAAAAGTACTACCTCATACATAGGTTGGGATGATGTGGCTGCAGGGTCAGCAGAAATGTTGTAGCTGTGCTAGGTTTTGTTCTGCGTTTATTACCTGGATAGGAGTCTTTCCTCACTGGAAAAGGGCTCCAAAGGTTATAAAGCTTTTGTAGAGGAGGACCGGGGAGTTAGGACAGCTGGTTGAAGGTTGAGTTGGAGAAAACTATGTGTCCCTATATTAAATTGCTTCTCAAAAGTACTCTTTGGCTTGGCCTGGGGATCGCCTCCACTGAAACTACAATTGTTTTTCTGTGTGTTTTCCTTTAAAAAAGAGCTGTGGTGCAGTTCTTTAAGTCCCTGCATTGAAGAAAAGGAAAAAACAATTCCCTTTCCCACAGGAATATTGGAAGTAGTCTTATATGTGCAAAGGCAGGTTTTCTCATGATACAAATTAATGCTGTATCTATTAAAGAGGGTATCTTATTCTAGTGGTAAAACCTAAGCTGTCCAAGGCACTTTAGTTTGTGATTGCTGACTTTTGTTTTGGCAGGTGTTTCAGATGAAATCTAAGCCTCCTGTGGAGGGAAGGAAAAAAAAAAATCACCTGACAGATGTAGACTGTTCCTTTCCTGCAGAAATACAGCAGTTTCCTCAAATGCAAGTAAAAATGGAACAAGCATCCTTGAGCTTTTCTGAAGCTTCTATTTGATTTCAGTACCTTGGTGATTGCTCCTGTGTTTTTAGAAAATCTACAAAGCCTCATTACAGGTTGGTTGAGTGTCTAGCTGATTATTCCTATGTTTTCCTTATCCTCATGAAGGAAGCCTCATCAAATTCGGATCAAATATTTAAATCCACTGGTTAGTCAACATGCAGATTTATTGAGCATGAATCCAAGTGGTGACTTCAGAAGCATTACACTGTTGGTGTGAATGGGAGTTTACCATTGAAAGAACCTCAGATACAAAGAAGTTGGGTTTTATTTTTTTTTAAGCAGGTTACATTTTATTTCTGTATTAGCTGTTTTACTGCTTTGTTGTATATCTGGAGGTGTTTACATATATTTGTAATTGTTACAATGTGTCTGTAATCAAGCTCATCTGTGCCTTCACGCAGATTTCCAATAAACACTTGATTTTTTGTATTTACTTGTATGAAAGAGTATGGGGTGGATGTATATTTCCTTCTATCTGTCAATCTGCCATCACTGGGAAGAAGATGAAGGTGAGATCTAGGAATCAGAGAAAGATGTGTGCTTTTCTTTATTTTTGCTGTCTTTAGTTGGGCTATTGCTGGTATTTTCACTTAAATGGCTGAGTGGGGAACCTGGGGATTATAGTAGTTGCATAATAAGGTTTGTATAAGAGATGCTTCTCACTTCAGATTAGGTGACTATTCAGAGTATAATCATGCATGTGTGACTCTATCAGTTTTGCTTCTGTCTTGGAAGAATGTAGCTACATTTCTTGAGCTGTTATTGTGGGAAAATTCCAGAGTATGTTTCTCCCCCTGAATGAAACATGTATGTTTAACCTTTTACAGCTGCCTTCCAGGGCTTCCAGGGCTACAGCAAGGGTCTTAGTACTGCAGTATCTTTTGGTCTTAGTATGCCTGCTTACCTTGAGAATACTTTCTGATGACTGGGGAGTAGAAGATGAACAGTTTCTTCTTTGTTGGTTTTTTTTTCTTCTTATTTTTCTAAGCTCACAGGGACAGAGCTATGTATTTGTGCAAAGTTAGAGGACAACCTATGTGTTTGAGTCAAAGGCAATATGCAGCAGTACAGCTGCTTTCCTGATCTCATGTTAAGTAGGCAATGAGGAGAAGGGAAAAAATGCTTTCTTGCCTGTGTGCATGCCGTATATTTTATAGTTCAGAAAAGAGTGCTTTTGCTCTTTCTTTTTAGTAGTAAAGGTTATAGTATCTGATGGTCTACTTCAGCTTTTCCTGTAATCAGACCTAATTACAGTGAAGTAGTTTCTACTGTTGATGGATTCAGTCATTTCCTAATGAAGATTTGTCTTGAGAATCTACCTTGATACCTACTTTTTTGCAATATTTTCTTATTTAAACATTAATCAATTATTGCATTTAATAGTCAATATTAAACCCTTAACCAGTGTAAATCTGTGGATGTTTCTTTTAATTGCAGTAAGTGCTTTCTTGATAGTGGGATATCATATTAACTGGACAGAAACAAAGGAGAAAAGGAGGCAATGTGTACTGTAACTGCAGTGTTATAGTTGAATTATAAACTTTATATTGACAATTGAATTGTACACTTTAGCTGCCTAGAGGTGATGGTATGCATTTGTGAAAATCCTGTGCAATGTGTTATATTGTCCCTTCTGAAATCTCTGGTTTTGTCACCTTGTTATTGTATGCGCTCATTTGTCAACTTATCACAGAGCTCACCTGTGTGACATACTCAGTAGGGTTTTTTAGGTATTAACTTGCTATATCTGGCTGTATTACCAAATTTCTGGAGTTAGATCTTAAAGTCTCAGTAGCACTTATTTGTGCGTATCCTGTATTCAGCCTTTGAGTCTTGCTAAACTCATTGGTTGAATCCACTTGTCTTTGTCATCTTGTTCTGCTGCCGCTCAGGCATTTCTATGTGACTACATGCTCTGCTATAGTCAGCACAGACCTCTGCATGCATTATAAAGCATGCTATTCCATTTTGACTAGTAAAATCACAGCAGTATGGTCACTGCAAGTTCTTGGGCACCAGGCCATGTAAATACTTCAATGAATGCTAATATAGCCAACCCATGTTACTGTGTTTCTAGAGCACGTACAGAGTTGCTTAAAATGTCTTTATTCTGTCTTCAAAGCCTGCACTGCAGATAGCTTTAAACTGAAAGAGGGTTGACTTAGATTACAAACTGGGTAGAAGTTCTTCACTATGAGGGTGGTGAGATGCTAGATCAGGTTGCCCTCACAGCACAGAGAAGCTGTGGCTGCCCCATCCCTGGCAGTGTTCAAGGTCAGGTAGGACAGGGCTTTGAGCAGTCTGGTCTAGTAGAAGGTGTCCCTGCCCATAGCAGGAGGTTGGGGCTGGATGATCTTTAAGGTCCCTTCCATTCTATGATTCTCCTCTTCCCACTGCTGCAAATGCTGAGCGATCAGTAGTTCTTCCTGTCTTTGGATGACGTAGTCAGTGGGTCTGTGAACTGGATGAATAAGCTCTGTTGATGGTGTCTGTCTTCATGCATGTCATGTGTTTCTGACGTGTGTTTGAACAGAAGTTTGTTGCATAATGCTTTCATAAGACCAGATGACAAGGGAGAAATTATGCATGTGGTTGGTTGGTTTCATTTCAGGTTGTACTGTCCAGGTGATTTCCCCTTTAGATCGTTCCTTTGTATTTCTTCTGGTGCTGGGAAAGCAAGTTCCTAACCTTGCAGGAGTTAAGTTAGAAATTCTGATAAACTGCTGAGCAGGAGAAAGAATGATGCATTGCAAAGCAAGCAATTTTAATAAGCCTGATTCTTCGCAGTATGTAAAAATTCTTGGATATCAATTTCATGTGCTTTTGGGGCCATTCCATACCTTTCAAGGTATACAATACATTATTCAGCCCAGAAGCAAGAGGAGGCTTAAGTCAGTCCTTTGTTTCCCAGATTGACACTAAAGGTATGTATTGACCATTAGTTCGCTTGAATGCAGGAAACACTTAATACAGGTATTGGGGAGACTAAGATGGGAACCTTGCCCGTGGCTCTCCATGAAAATCAGCTTATGGCTTTTCTTTACTTCCCCATGGAGAAAAGTCTCTTGTCGTGAACCAGTGAACTGGCCAACTTTTTTTGCTTTGGGTGGTACAGAGCAAGATTTGGAGTTATTTGCAAGGAAGAATGAAAAGTGGATGCGTTTGCAGAGTGGAGCAAGTTTAGTTTCAAAATCCTTTGCATTAGTGAAGATGCTGTACAGTATGCCCCATATTGTTTTCCTCCAAGGCTTCAACAAAATCTGGCATGGGAATTTAGTGTAACCAGAACAATGATCTGTGGGATTGTCAAGTGTCTGTTGTGTAACCATCTCCATGCTTCCTATCAAGGAGGGAAACACTGATGTCTAATGGGACTGATTTAAACTACACGCGTGAATGCTTTTTTGTGTCATACTAGAAATGAGTTGGAGAAACTACAGGAACCTCACAGTACATCTGTGTGTAGCCAGCTGTATTTTTAATGTATTTGGGGGGCTGAACTTCAGAAGTACACTGCTCCTGCCTCTTTTCTTCCTCAGTCTATATAGTTACATTCTGCTTTTCTCCAGTACCAAAGGCCTCTTTGATCCAGTGTGAAAAAAACCAGTGTTGCCAACTGCACTCTTGCCATTCTGGATCTGAGTGCATTTTGACAGTTACTGCGGATTGAAGCAGGTTGTAGTGAATCTTAACACTGTCTTGGCTGTCAATAGCCAAAAAATAAGTGGTGAAGAGGCCAATAATGAGTACTTTATCTTTCTATCTGCTGTGATCATCCTGATTGATCTTTTCTTTTTTTTTGGCTCTACAGCACATGCCGTTTACTTTTGCTTATTTCCTAGTGAGGGAACAAAGAAAGGTTACTAATTATTTGCAGTTCATCTGAGGTTGGTACCTGACTTTCTTTACAATCCGCAGATTTGCTAATTTGTAGCACCAAATAATGCAGATTGGTCTGGATCATTTGTATGTGAATTTTTGTAGTTGTTGTGATATGAAAAGGATTGGTTGGATGGTTACTTTCTTAACAGCTGCCCTTAGGTGTTGTTACTCCCTTTCTGTATACCTGACTGCACTGGGACAGTTGCATCATGCGTAATTACCCCAAGGGAGACTGATGTCATTGGGGCCCTTCTGAG
>JBCJKH010057457.1:21119-33186 GCA_039877255.1 Loriculus beryllinus | reverse complement strand
CAACTTGCACAGTATATGATCTGTTTCTCACCTTCTTGTCCACATTTGAGATTTTGCTTTGACTATGGGCTTGTGTGTAGCACTCTCCATCATGGTATCTTACAGCTTCCTACACTATTTCTTGTTTTGACGTGGCTATAACCAAAGCTAGTGATTGTGTTCTCATCATGCAGATGAGAAGCTGATGCAAACACCCATGGCAAAAATGGTCTTTGCCAAAATCATCCATCAGTCCAGCAGCTGAAGTGGCAAAAAGGCTATGTAGCAGCTTTAGTTCTCATGCTTCCCACCTTTCTTTTGCAGCCCTGTGGGAGAGGAATGAAATAAATGTGTTTTCTATGGTCTTCAGAGAGCAGAACTAGGAGGGGAAGAAAATTCTAGTTGTGAACATTGGAGCAAGACTGGAAGTGTGAGATTCATATCACTGACATCTGTCACTATGTTTGTTAGCAGTTGTGTTGCTGCAAATGACAGTGGTAGCAGGTTGTAGCCCTCTATGAGCCATCGGCGCAGGAAGATTCCAGTAGTTTCCCTACTGCTTCTAGAAGCAGAGGGATACTGAGTCAGGGATAATGGGCCTGATTCACAGAGGTTTGGTGGCCATACGTACTTTTTACTCTCTTTTCTTTGGAGACCTTTTCCTTTTATCCAAGGCCTCTCTATCCAGTCCTTGCATGTCCATGTGTCCCCCACCACTGCAGCAAATCCTTCACTCTTCCCCTTCTAAATAGATATTCTTTCTTTCCCACTGTGGGCCAGCATGAGACATCTCCCAGTCTCCATTCCAAGATCAGACTTTGTACAGCCTTTTCGCAGGACTGGTAAGAACGTTTCTTCTTGGCTATGTGGCTGTAGGGAAAAGCAGTTTTCTATACATGGTATTTGGATTATCAATGGGGGAAGGAGAGGAAGGTATGTTCCCTGCATACAGAAAGTCCAGAGGATTTTGTTGCTAAACTCTGAATCTCTGTTAAGCCTGTGTGGGCAGCAATTTTCAAGTTCTTCTGCTTGGCCAAAACTGAAGTGATTTTCTTAAAGGAGGAAGGACAGACAATGTTTCTATACTGAAAAATACAAAGAAGTGGTTAAAGACACTCAGCTAAATACTTGGGATTGTTTTTTTATGTGAGTAATTTTCTTTTTTTCCCTAATTTTGTTGGAACAAGGTGACTATTTTTTAAAACCTTCATGCCATGGAACAAACTGGTAAGAAATTGTATGCAATATTGTGCAGCCTGATGAAGTTTGGGTGACAAACATTAATTGAAAGCAGGCTTAAGAAGAAAGTATTAGAATGTGTTACCTGCTAGCATTGCTATTATGACAAAACAATACCTGTGGGGTGAACCTTCAGTGTTGGCTTCTGGTCAAATAGTGCAGAAGTCAGTTGAATAACTGATTGAAAACAGGTCCTGCATGAGACTTATTGCAAAGAGTTAACTGGATTGGAGAGCCCAGTTGTCCATTTTTCTTCATTTTACAAAGGAATTGAAATCTTTCCAAAAGGAGTGTGACATACTGGGCTAAAGTGGTAGAATTGTACCATTGCTTATTACTTTTGTGGAGGACGCTAAGGTGGGGCAGACCCACTGGAAGGCAAGTCCAAATTTTAAGTGCATCTAATCGTGGTGGTGGTTCAGTCTCAGGGCAGGGGGAAAGTGTGATTTGGTAGAAAGAAAAACTGCATTTGGACCTGAAAAATCGGTGATGTAAATGCACTGTAGGAAATAACTGGGTCCTGTGCTGTTCAGCAGCAGGAATCTAACGATTATAGTGGATCACAAGATGAACATCAGTTAACAGTGTGAGTTTTGTGAAGAAGCCAAAATCATATTTTGACATGTATGAGTACAGGCATAGTCTGTGAGATGCATCAAATGCATCAAGTCTGTGAGAGACATCTTCCACTGTGAGATCAAGTGAAACACATTCAATTGGAATGGTGGAAATTCCTGAGGCTGGAAATCTGTAAGATCGTGCCAGGCAAACATCTCTCAGGAGTGATGTGGAGGTAGTTGATCCTGCCTGGAATTCAGGGGAATGTGCTGGGTGATGCCGTATGGTGGTGCTTTCAGGCTTTACAGCTCTCTGATATCTGCCTTCCCAAAGTGCAAGGCAATGGGGAATGTAAACTCTGAGCCTCCTCTTCGTGTTTTTGAATATCTGACTACTCCCGTGTGGTTGTGTTCATGTGGGTTTGCTCTTGTGGAGTTCCCAGTGACCCTCTAGCCCAGACATGTTTGGTTTGTGGGGGATGTAATGCTGAAGTTACTCTATTTTGGAGGCTCCAGCAGGCATTGTCTGGAGTGGATGAGTGCCAAGAAGATTATGACACTTAGACAAGGGGACGTAGGACAAGAGATCAGAAAGCAATGGGTGTGAGGGGGAATGTCAGGTGCTAGGAAAAGCCCTTTTTGGATATAGTCCATTTCAAGCACTGGAGAGGACCAATGTGTAAGTTGTATTCAGAGGTAGGAATCACGTAGCAGTTCATTCCTCTCTTAAACCTGGACAGGGTAAGAGTGGTCTCAGCTGCTGTTTGTGGTCTCCTTTAAGCAACACTTCAGCTTATATACCCTGCCTGGGAAAGCCTAACTCTTTCAACCTTAAGGTTTTCAAAACATGTAGCAGCTGGCCAGCCCCAGCCACTCACCGCTGTTGGAGGTGAAGGTCAGAGCTGTTCCTGAACTCTCTTCCCATTGGAGGAGCCATGGCAAAGACCCCTGTGGGAAAGGCTGCTGAGTCAGACATGGAGTGTGCGGCTACCAGAGAGGCAGAGGAAAGCCTCTATACTGTAAAAATAGCTGCACTAGGAGCCCTAATATACTTAAGTGTTTATTTTTCCACGTGTGATCTCATGCAACCCAAGCTGCTGGGCAGTATGACATAGCAGTTGGCCAAAAATAAAACATAACTCAATCAAAATGTTGGTTTTTTTCTGAAGTTAACCTTTGATGGGTGGAAGGGACAGGTACCTGTTTTCTCATTTCCATGAAGTTGCTGTTAGAAAAAAGAAATCCAGAGAGGAAAAGAGGTGAAGATGGGATTGACACCCAATATCCATTTTGTGGTGATGGCCACAGGTCAAGGATAGGAACTGTAGCTCTCTTACACAGCAAAGTTATGCCTACAATACAGTAGGAAAACGTACATGATGTTTCTTGGGTGCTTCTCCAGCTGATTTCATTGAACTCATTGAGTTTTGATAGGCATTTAATGATTCAAAATAAGGTATGTGTAGACTTGATAACATTTGAAGGTGAAGCCTACGAATGAGACCCAGTGCCAAGAGCCTGGGAAAAAGGTGCTCTAATCCCTGTTAATAAGCCTTGGAATAATGTCTTTATAGTGGCCATCACTGCTTGCTGGTTGGCCTGTTAGTTGATTTTTACTTTTTATTTTGGTCAATTATGGTGTATTTGTGTTTTGGAAAGGGGCCTGAAACCATGCAACACCTTTGTCAAAGCTATTAAATGCCTGGAAAATGCTGTTAGTTTGACCACTGTCCTACTGAGCTAGCATTACACTCTTCAGGGAGCGTATATATGTATCTTACTCTTTTATATATGTATATATATATATGTATATATATTTTACTAATCCCTTGCCAGTGGAGAACTGGACAGATCTGAGAAGTAGGATTGCTTTCCTCCAGCCTAGAAAATAGTGAAAAGCCTTTGTAATCCTGAATTTCACATGTGCAAGCATGTGCATCTCATGGATACAGACAGGCAGATTTTAGGCGTTGGTTTTTTTCCTAGCTATTAACATCACTTCTAATGATTTCAGGTTTTGTTTCTGTAACGGCAAAAGCTAGGGGAGGAAATGCCAGACACCACAATATTATCATTATGCTTTTCCTCTGCAGGGCCTCGGACCTGTTTCTGCTGGACACACGGGTAGTGTGGGCCTCGGAGGAGGGCTGGCTGGAGTTTGATGTCACCGCCACCAGTAACATGTGGGTGATGAACCCTCAGCACAACATGGGACTGCAGCTGAGCGTGGTGACTCGGGATGGTAGGTTATGGGCAAGTTAATGCAAGTCACCGCACAGGTCTCTTGTATGATGTCTAGACGTGGTGCTGACAGAGTCCAGTTGTGATATGTGGGGGTGACCACCCTGCCTTTGTAGGCAGCTGTAGCCAACAACATGAGCAACAATCTGAGGGCACATATACAGGGCTGTGAGTTCTCGGCTATCCCATGATAGACATGTCTTTCCTCATGAGTGAGGTGAGGTGTCTCTGAACAGTACTAGAATGAGCTGGTGCAAGTGGGCTGGGGTAGGGTTGGATGTGGAAGGGGACATGAAGCTGGGGCTACCGGTGGGGTGAGGTTTAGGGGTTAAAGGAAAGGAATCGAGCAGGGTTGTGGGTATGCGCCTCCCCATGTGGGATTATGGCAACCCTTCTGGCTGCTGCAGCTGCCGTCACTGCTTGGATCTCATCAAACCTGAGGTGGGAGCTGTGCACTGGAGAAGCGAATGCAGTCTCTGTGTGGAGCTGTTTCCTCTGAGGGTGGCTGCAATGACAGCATTTCACAGTCCACAGAAACTTTGCAAGGTGGAAAAGAAGAGAACAAACTGCAAAAGAGCACGAACTTGAGTGTTGGAATGTAAGCAGTGGGGAAGAATAGGCTTTATATGAGCAGAAGGTGACTAAAAAGATCACTATGATATCTATCATCCATAGGAATCAGTTTCCAACCTTATGTTTTCTTCCTATTGCTTTATGCTGGAGTTTGATACACCTATGGGGTCAAGTGAGACCAGAGGGGCTATCCACTGTCCTCCCTGAGGAAACATTAGTGCCAGCTTCCACCTTCCCAAATGAGTTGAGAGCCCATCCCAATGCTCCTGACAAAAGCACCCTACCTCTTTGCCCTCTGCTCTCTCCTAATCCCGTCTCTGCTTCTCGTGTTTCATGGGCAGCAGAACTAATTTCGTGACACATCTGGGCTTTGTGGGTTTTATATCTATCTGTATACCATTTCAGTGCCTAAACTGAAGTAGCGATGCTATTGGGGTACCAAAGACCCAGGTGCTATGTGTCCCTCATCCAGGATGGATGGAGTGCTGTCATAAAAATATCCATGAGTTATAGTTGCAGGAGGGGAACGTTTAGTGATGAAAAAAGAGAAGTACGAGCAGGAAGAAAGGAAACACTGCTGATGGGGATGCCAAGATGTTGGATGGAACAATCCAAACGCACTTTTTGTCTAACACTCCCTTTTCTGTTTGGTTTGAAGGTTTCAGTGTAAATCCTAGAGAAGCAGGCCTTATGGGCCGAGATGGCCCTTACGACAAACAGCCTTTCATGGTGGCCTTCTTCAAAGTGAGTGAAGTTCATGTACGGACCACTAGGTCAGCAACGAGCAGGCGCCGGCAACAGAGTCGAAACCGCTCCACCCAGGCTCAGGATGTTTCCAGGGTATCTAGTGTCACAGGTAATGATCCAACGCAGGTCATCATCCAACACAAGCTGGGCTGACTTCTTGTCGTGTTTGTATTTGCTCTGAGTGCAGAAGCAAGAAGGGGCATGTAAGGTGGGATGCTCCTGGGGGAGCAGGTTGTATCTGCTAGGAAATGGAAGAGGGGGTCTCACTTAAAATGAGACTTACAGGAGACCTCTTGAATGCGGGGTGGAGTCCAGACCCCCATTTGAAGTTGCAGCCATTGAGTTCATGGGGCTGAGGTGTTTTAACCCTGATTCTTGTGCTTGTAGGTTGCTTGTTACATAGCATTTGCCTAGCAGTGTATAGGAGGTAAAATGCATTTTCAGGCAGGCAAAGAGGATTGCCAGTTTGCAGTGGAACTGTTGCATGTTGCAGGTGTTGTACAGCAGCCTTGTGAGTGCTGTTGTGGGCTGGTGGGACAATGCAATAACTCTGAAATTTTGGCAGAAATTGAGTGTTCTGTCTTCTGAGTCTTGTCTGTTTTGTAGCTACTCTGCCCTGCATCACAGTGCTGCAAGCTCTTCATTCACTGAGCACCTTCTCTCAAACAGTTCAGCCAGTTCCAAGTTACTTGATTAATTTGCTTATGCTGCCCCCTTCATTTCCAATAGGATCCCTGCTTTTCCTGTGTCTAGAAATGACTATACCCCAAGGAGAAGAGGTGGCTGTATTTTTTACTCTATGTCCAGACACAGCACAGGGAAATGAGGCAGCATTGCCACAACTTAGCCAGTGTGAATCAGTAGGCTGTCCCCTTCTCTTGCACCCAAAGAGGCCTCATGCTGCCTGTGGCACTGGGAGCCTGCAGGGAGTCAGAGCCAGATTAGGAACCCCTCCAGGGCTGGAAGCCAGGCTTTGGGCATGGCTGTGTGTCTGCAGTCCTATTGCTCCATCCCAGTGTGGTGATGGACTTGCCCTTTGTGCTAGTGCGTGCCAGCAGCTGTTGGCCACCAAGTGGCTGTGTGTCCTCATGGCGCCTGCTGCACCATGGTGGCCATGGGTTCCCATGCCATGTCATGCAAGTGCTGGGCTTGGCTGGGTGTGAAGTGTCACTTCATGGATTTTAAGGGCAAAAGAAGTGACTCGGTTCTCCAGCCTGACCTCCTCATGGGAGGCTGGCCAGAGGAGTTATCATCTAATCTGGTGTGAGAGCCCTCTGTAGCCTTGCAGCTGGGAGCCGTCCATCAGTCCCAATTGCTGAGACATGCTTTGGTCCTGGTTTTTCTTGGAGTCTCCAAGCTGCAGTTTTAAAAGCAGGCATCAAGGCTGTTCACTGGGTTACCTTCCCATGTGCTGGGCTTGCCAGCAGTATTAAGTAGTTTATTCATCTGGGTGTTATAAAAGCAATAAGCCCAGTCATTACGCAGACAGTGTACACTTCTCACACTTCGGTGGGCTCGGCTGCTGCACTCAATCGCAAGGACCCACATTTTAATGCATTCACAGGATTTTGGGAAAGTTACTTGCCGCATTTCTGCTTTGTGGTGCTGGTGGCCAAGTCAGGATAAGCCCCAAATTTTAATCCCTAGCTCCACAGTGCTAAAAACAAATTTTCACTGCTATGAAATCAGGCAATGTGACTCAAAGTTCCAGAGGGAGGAGATATATTGGGCAAAAGGGGTCATTTCTACGTTGTTGCTTTCTAGAATATACCACACATTAGGTCATAAAACTATAAAATGACAAAGAGGGAAAAAATAGCCAGTCATTCTGTGGTCTCAAGGGCTTTTTTGAGCTCTTCCAGCTCAAAGTCAGCTTCAACTTAAAACATGAAATTTGGCAGTTCAGTAGTCAACAAGGTATAGTTGAGCTGCTGTGGATTTAAGACGGAGGAAAGGAGGGGAATTTAAAGTTAAGATGTATGTTTGGTTGGTTTCTGTGTTTGGAATAGAGACTTCATCAGCTTATTTTCCTTTCTAAGTGTGACACTCTTAGACACTGTTCTCCTTAAGAAGTGGTTGATTTAACAGCCCAAGAGGCACCAATGACTGATACATGTTTTTAGCGTTAAAGAGATCACACGGGTTTTTTTGTTTTTTGTTGTGTGAGTTCCTACATCCATGCCCTGATGATGCATGGCAGGACTGGAAAAGTGTTCACTCCAGGATGGAGCAGTATGCGAGCCCAGGGGTGTTACCCTGAAGGCTGTCTTGCTCTTCTGAAGGTGCCCTGATGCATCTGGACCCAAAACAGGTGCAGAACTGGGATGCTGTGGTCCCTTCCTGTGCATCTCCCTGGCTGCACATCTTCCTCTCACTCTATCTAACGTCACATCAGATTTTTGGTCTATGGTCTTCCCTGAGCTAGGATTGATGCTGCCTATCAGGGATTGAGGGCAGTTTTTCTCTTGGAGAGCAAGGCAGCTGGCTGGCGTTGATGTTTTTTGTAGATTGAACATTCCTTCCTCTATGTTAGTGAATGCATAGGGCTTTCTTTCTTCAATAGAAAAATGAACCCGTTTCCCAAAAGATGCTGTGAGTTGGGGTGGAGTGGTGTGTTTAAAAAAGCCCTATTTACTATCTAAATGTGGAAAGCATTTCAAGTCCTGCCATTCGGAGTGCATGAAGTATGCTGCTGGGCTGGTGCTGGATCTGGTGAGCTGGCAGTGGGGGGTTACATGAAGCCATGCTGCTACATGCAGTATTGGGACCCTGATGTGCTCCTTTGATGTGCAGTTGTTGCCCTGCAGTCAGCATCAAGTGCTCAGATACTAAGGTTATGGCTATGCCATAAGAATCTCAATGGTCTGTATTTTTTCACCAAGGAAGCTCATTTCCCTGTATTATCAACACGTAATTATGACTGGCTTATATAAAGCAGAACTGAGTAACCCCCATGGCTATAAACTGCTTTGAGAGAGAGTCCTGCATCAGTGCACTTCTGGAGCCAAGCTCTGTTCTTCTGCAGAAGGAGGATGGACAGGATGAATAAGAAGTACTTTCATCTGTTCAGGTGGAAAACCATGTGCCAGTTCTAGCCCAGGACACGGAGGAGGAATTAGGTGGATGGGAGGAGCATGCAGGTGTTTCTGTTCTTTTGGCTGTAAGATTCGGAGGCCCTTGCTCAACCATGTCTTGAAGTGGGTTTAACTTGTGCTCTCAGACTCCAGGGCTGCCCCTCTAGTTAACCTGAAGAGCTGGGGACTCTCCTTAACATAACAGGTAGTGAACCTCGAGCCTAGGGACTTTGCCACCATACAGCCAGCTCCTTCATGACTTATAGTTCCTGTATGGCTATCTCTGTCCAGTGGTGATAACCCTCCTCTTCTGTCAGTCCTTGGGCACATCCTTTCTCATCAGCCTCTTCTTATGGAGAGAGCTGCACTTAAACATCTGACTTGTGCTGCACTGTCTGCTCTGAGTGAAACTCACGCAATACCCCTTTTTGGGTCCTTCTGTTTAGCCACCCCATCGCCTCTGGAACTGCTGTGAGGTGCTCCATGACAAATGAAGGGGCTCTCCAAGTGGCCTTTCCTTCCAGCAGACATGCACGGCACCAGGCAGATTTCCCCACATACACGGGAAACCAAATACCACAAAGGGCAGCATGCAGAAACACTGAAGGCAAATAAGGCCAAATGCTTCCATGATGGCAAGGGTCTTGTTAACAAACATCATTATCTTGCAGCTAATCTTCCCTTTAGTAAGAGCACTCAGATGCAGACTGGAGCGGTGTGGCCGGCGTTTCTATACGTGCCTTCACATGCAGGTCCACATCAGCCCGACGACATCTCCCGTCTTCCCACCCAAGCAGATTGCTTTCATGTGAAGTGGGCTGTTATTAACTGTGTGATCAGTTTACACCAGCTTTATCCGGACAAATCACCAAAGTCAAACACCAAGAAGAAGGGGCTGGCCTCGGAGACCTCTGTCAAAGCTATTTTGAATCACAGAAGCAATTAATTACTGTGTGGAATTTGGTAAGCTGGCACCTTGGGAGCAGCAAGGGTGTTCTCAGATGGATAGATCTCAGTAAATATTTATGTATTCTTTGCCAGCACTTAACGTGGGAGAGGATATAGGAAATCTAAGGTGGGTGCATAAGTATCTGTAGGAGGAAGACCATTAAGTCAGGCTATTCTCCCTCTGCTTTCAGCAACACACATGCCAGTGTCCAGCCTTAAGAGAAACATCTGTGCTCACAGAAAGTCCGACTTATGTTCTGATGAAGGCAGACAATGTTCAGTGCAAACAGGTCACAGACACAAGCCGTCTTAACTGTGCTGTTTTAACTTCACTGCCTTGGAAGTTATTTTTAAGTGTAGAACTTGAGGGTTTTTTTAAATCTCTGCTTTAGACAAAATAGTTTGCAGTATAATTAAATGCAGTGCCTTGTAAATGCCAAGCTAGTGTTTCTGAATTGCTACATTCAGGGGGAAAAAAGGACATAATTTTGCTAAACCCACAATGAGCTTATAGGAGCTCCCCAAACTCACTGAGATTTTGAAGGTCTCTGGCAAACAATCCTTGCAAATCATGTCGTGGCAATGTAAGCTGGGTCAGTGGTGGCTATTTGCAGGGACCCCCCACTGCAAGCTGCCTCCTTTTGGCCCTCCTGGCTCCCTGCTGCAGGGCTGTCCGGAAGGGACATGTACCCTGTTGTCTCTTGGTAGTTGGATCTGCATTGCAAACCACCTCAAATGGCAGGGAAGGGCACCATGGGGAATGGAACATTATTATGCGCATCTGTATTGCTGCATATTTTTCCCCAACTCAGAAAGCCAGTGCTAAGGGTTGATTAAAGGTTTGTAACATCCCTAAAGTTCAGCTACAGTAGCTTCCATAAAGTAGACTTGGTAGGCAAACATAACAAGAAGAGAGGGCACAGGAGCTTGGGGTGAGGGCTAAGCAGGAGACAGGGCAAATCCCAGGAGAAAGGATATTTAGTATGTCAGCATTTAAGAAAGTAAAAACTGAGTTTGGGTAAATGAGACCCATGGAGTACCAGGTTGGAAGGGACCAATATTTCTTGGCAAGAGCACAACCTAGGCAAGATGGCCCAGCAGTCTGTTCAGCTGAATCTTAAAAGTGTCCAATACTGGGGAATCCACCACTTCCCTGGGGAGATTGTTCCAGTGGCTGATCTCATTGTGAAAAGTTTTCCTCTTGTGTCCAATTGTAATCTCTTTTCTGCATGACTCCTTGTAAAAAGGGAGTCTCAGTCTTCTTTGTAAGCCACTCTTTAAATACTGGAACATGGTGGTAAGGACTCCCCTGAGCCTTCTTTTCTCAAGGCTATACAAACCCAGCTCTCTCAGCCTCTCCCCTCATGGATTTCCAGTCCTTTAATCATCTTTGTGACCCTTCTCTGGACCTTCTTCAGCCTGTCCACATCTTTTTTGCCACAGCAGGGACCAAATCTGAACTCAGTATTCCAGGTGTGACCTGACAAGCGCTGAGTGGGATGATGACTTCTTTATCTCTGCTGATGATGCCCTTGTTGATGAAACCCAGCATCCTGTTGGCTTTCTTTGCCACAGCTGCACGCTGTTCACTCACATACATTGCGCTTGTGCACCAGGACCCCCAGCTCACTTGCAACAGAGCTGCTCCCCAACCAGATAGATTCCAGCCTGTAAGGAGTTAGAGCAGTCTGCATCTACTTTGGATGGAGTAGCCAGCCCTCGGGGCAGAGTGTCAGTCAGGTCACTCCAGCTAGTGAGCTGAGCCAATTTTTGAGGGCCAGTTTCAGGCAGTGTGAGAGCGGACACGTTCATAACATGTTCTGCTTCGTGTAGCTTGTTAAACAGTTCTTTTTTTCCCCCTTGTGTTTTCTTAAACTTGTGATTGCTCACAGCCTTCCTGCCCACTCCTGTTTTCTCTGCCTCCCTTGCCTTCTTCCCTTTCCTGTAGCTGATCTGGGTAAGGTGTAGCTGGATTTGGAATGTAGCATCATTCTGACCAGCTAATTGCGCATAGATGGACTCCGCTGTAACTCCCTATCAAATACACATGGTTTTCCCATAAGAAAACTACGCATGTCCCATTGAAGAACAATGAAATTGTGGTTTTGGGTACTTAAATGAAAGCCTTGGACCACTCAAAGTATGTTCTGCTCATTATTTTTCCTGTTGTTATGATCAGGTCATTTAGAAACATCTCATGCTAGAAATCTGTTCCTGGCCTGAGCCAGGACTGAAAAGCTTCCTCTGAAAAAACCCACCACACCCTGGTTTCTACTGAGTATGTCTGGTTTGAAAATAGAAAGCTTGAATAGAGAGTCTAACCCCTGTCCTTGCTACCAAGTGCTCCTGAAAGAGCAAATGTTTATGCTGCAGCAGGCTGTTAACCAGAGCTGCTCACCTGATTAAATCCGTGATTGAAGCAAAGCTATTGAAAGCCTGAAATGCAATCCTTACAGTTTAAAACCCAACTGCTTCTAAAAACAGCTCTCTAATCTTTGGTGGTTTGGAGGCTGGGTTTGAGGTGTAGGATTTTTTTCAGACCTCAGTGTTAACTGTACCCAGCTGTGATGCTGTGCTGCCCTTAATGTCAGTTGGATGTGCTTTTAGTATTATAGTTTTTCCTTTGAATAAATATTTGCGTTTGTAGTTCCCAAACTTTGGGGGGAGGAGGGGGGGGTGGTAGTGGAGGGAAGAAAAAGAAAGGCTTAT
>JBCJKH010057457.1:0-18938 GCA_039877255.1 Loriculus beryllinus | reverse complement strand
CATTTGATAAGATCCAGAGGAAGTTTGATACTTTATGAGATTCAAATATACTGTCATTCTCTGTCGCTCATGGGAGTCATGGTACGGGCAAGGGCTCATATTCATGTGCCTCTAATGATAAGGAAATAAATCTGATGTTAAGCAGTGATTTTAAACAATTGAAGTTTTTTTCTAGTGATCAGCCCTAATTTTAACCTTGGCCATTGTATTGAAATCCTCCCCCTCCTGCCCCACATTAGCACTGCCTGCGGTAGGTAGACTGAAGACTGGGTTTAGTTGCAACACCATGAGCGAGGCCAGGGAGTTGTTTAGAGTAAGTTATTTAGGACCATTATGTATAGAGTGTCAGCAAACATCACATTGCAAAGAATGCCCTCATGGACTCTTTTTAATTTATTTGTTAAAATTCTTTCATTCAGCACTTCTGTGAGGGAGGTCCCATTTAGATCAGCCTATGTCTTTACCAGATTATAATTCAGGATGCCAGGGCTACCCCTGCTGCTTCTGTAATACCCAACACATGAAAATCCTCTCCCAGTTAATGGGACAGAAACATATTTTTGTAGCTTATGTCAACTCCAGCCCACTGGCCACAAACACGGCTGCATACTGACTCCATTCCCATTACTTGCTAGTGGCTTTTCTTTTTACTTGTGCGTAGTGTTTCCAACCTTCTCCCTAGCTTGTTTGCCCTGCTTCCAGGCAGGACATGTATTCCAGTTGTGAAGTTCATGGTCTAGAGGGCACTGCCTTCACCTTTCTAGTTGCAGAAAGGTAAGATGTTGTCAAAGAAAGGCCACAGAGCAACAAGAGTTGGAATGCAGATCCTACTTATTGTAGGGAGATGATGGGCAGCGGCCCCCTGCAGTTGCTGGGTACTGCTCTCTCCTTCAAATCTTTTAGCAGAGCACTTCCCTTATACTGCATTAAACCTCAAGTTTAATTACGTGGTCTGTATTGGCTGCTGCAGTAGGAGAGTGACTGTCTTATGAAAAGAAGCTTGGTTTCCCATGTGCAAATTATGGGTCAGCTAGTACAGAAAAATGGAGGAGTGGTTTTGCTATGCCCAGGTATTCTTATGCTAGCAATCAACCAGCAGACATGGCTAGCAAAGCTGCAGCAAGGCTCTGGCTGCTTGGGCCTGCTGTAGCAAACTGCAAGCTAATCCAGGTAATTGTTGTCAGGTAAAGGGGAAATCATCTAAGAATTATGTGCATGTGAAGTGCACCAGTGCATCCTCCTGCAGAGCCTGACACCAAGGGAGGTGAAATGCCTCCCGGGAATTGCTAATGCTTTTAATTTACCCTTGGCTCTTTTGTGTCAGCAGCAGAGAAGCTGTAATTAATACCCCCTTGGTGAGGAGTCATCTTCTGTAGCATGGCATAGATTGTCACTGGGGCTACCTGCTTGCACATGCAGCGCAAGCTGGCTGTCCTGTGTCTCCTTTAGGAGACTGGTAGAGGTGGAGAAGCTGTTATGGTGCTACTACTTCGCACCTTAGCAGACTAGTCTCCCCGTATAAAAGCATATAAGGTAGAGTGTCTGTGACCACCACACCAGTGTTTTATTGCCATTCTGGAGCTCCCGGGTTGAACTGTTCGTGTGTGCACAGATGCATGTACATGACTTTTTCCAGGAGGGAACACCAGCTGAAACAGTGACTCAGCCTCGGAAAGGTACTTCAGCTAGAGGGCCAACCTGCAGGAAATACTGGAAAATAAAAGCATCCAAACCACAATCCCCATGGGGCAACCCAGCAAGAGTTTTAGGAATACAACTCTTAGTTCATGGCAGTTAAGCTGTGCATAGGCGTGCACCATTCTTTGGACATTAAAATCAGTGTGTCCATGGAAAAGTGATGGCTCACAAAAAAACCCAAACCCTAACAGCTTCAGTGAAAACACATTTTCACCCTCAAGAAAAAAGTTGGTGGAAAATTTTCAGCTGCTCTTAATTGCATGCAGTTGTCTGTACAAGTTGGCAACTCTTTAATTTGAATCACGTTCTGTTTGTTTCCTAAAAAGGACTGGATAATCGCTCCAAAGGGCTATGCAGCCAACTACTGTGATGGGGAGTGCTCGTTCCCACTCAACGCCCATATGAACGCAACCAATCATGCCATTGTACAAACTCTGGTAAGGCTCCAGAAAGCTCGATGCCAAAGCAATAGGTGAATTTGTTATGATTTCCTCACTCATGTTTTCTTTTTGGCAACAGGTTCATCTTATGAATCCTGACTATGTTCCCAAACCATGCTGTGCACCTACCAAACTAAATGCCATATCTGTTCTCTATTTCGATGATAATTCTAACGTAATCTTGAAGAAATACAGGAATATGGTAGTAAGAGCTTGTGGATGTCACTGACAAACAGTCTTCACATGGACTATGTGATTCTACCATGAACTTCCATACCACCTTCCCTGCTTTGATGAACTACCTGACCTTGGAGGAAAAATAATTGATGGACCACCTTTCAGAACACCATGTATGTGCCTTGTGGGAGGAAGGGGAGGGGAGGGTGGGAGGTGAGGACTACATGCTGGGGTGCAAGCAAACTGCTGGACTTCTTACCAACTGACCCAATGCCACAGTGGCTGCTTAGCGTTGCAGAGCCAGAGTGCTCAAAGCAGCAATATGCCCACACATGCTTCATTTGTCTTGGGATGGTCTTAATCTCACATAGCAGCTTGGCATTTAGCAGTTTTGGATGTGTGCTGCAGTTTTACCAGATGGGCACCAGACACCCAAAACAACTGAGTCTTTTTAGGGAGATGGGGAAAGATGAGGGGAGAGAGAGGGGAAACGAAAGAAAGTGGTGTTAGTACTCCAGGCTTAGAGCATTCATCTTGTGTAAGATGGATAATAAAAAATTCCTAAGCTTAGGAATTGCCTTTTGTCTAGAAGGACCAGTTACTACACCTAGCCTGTTAGTCTCCTGAAATCTGTCATGACAGTAATCATCTTAAATTGTGCCAAAGCAAATGTTTCAGCTCTCTTTTTCTCCAAGCACAGTTTAAGTTAGTCTGATCCTGAGAGCATAACATGGCTTGGCTTCACCCTGTGTTAGAAACATTAGTGTGAACGCAGGCGCTGGCTGGTCTTTCCCATTCACTACTAGATTGAGCAGTATAACTTCATACACTTGTTCTTACGCAACTTCCTTGCACGCCCCATGTGGAGCTGCCTCATCTACTACCACTTGCCCAGGAAAGAAGAGGGGATGCTTCGACAGCTGTAATTCAGATGTAAAAGTTTAGGGGCCATTCATTCTCTGGCTGGACAATTTATTTACAGGAAGACAGAATGTCAACAATATAGGCAAGTCTTTGGCCAACCTTCCCCAATCAACTCACGCAACTAACAAACTGGTATAAAGGATACATTCATAGTGTAGCCACCGTTTGTCTAGCAGAAGCTAATAGCAAATTGTTTTGACCAATATTAAACTTGTATTAAATGCACTTACCTCTAATTCTTGCATTTAAAAGGCTTCTTGTAAATACAAGCTATAATTTATTGCACTTGTCACTGTATATTCATTGTGCTGTATCATTTATAGAAAGACTGCTTTTTTAAAAAGTTTTTATTTAGAAAAATCTCAGTGTAAACAATTGTACCACTCTGATTTTATACAAGAAACTCATGAGATTGTGCTTTACTAGAAAGTTGTTAAAAACACGATAATAAAGGCTTCCTTTAAGGCAGAAGTATACACATTGATCTAATACATCTGCCAGTACAACACTTAGCTTTCGCTGTGGCTTTTTCACTCTTACACATTTTTAGATTGAACAGAAACAAAAGTTCTGGACAGACAGTGAAGTGAAGTACCAGGAGAAATCCACTGATTTAAAAGTTCATTGCTGGTTTGCCTTTTTTTTTTTTTTTTTTCTAAAAAATACCCAACATACTCCATATGATGGACAAAAATCAGCACCTTGACAATATGGTCAAACTAGCCATTCTCATTCCATGAGTTTCTGTGTACAAGACATGCAGAATTCAGTCCCTGGTTTGCTGTTCTCTTTGTATCTTGACAGTCTCTGCAGTGTAAATTCTTTGGCTTTCAGTTACTTCTGACATGGAACACCTTATACACCAAAGAATAGATCCATAATATAACCCAAGGCACCACAGAGCACATGGTCCTGGCATTCAAACTTATCAACACTTACAGCTTAGAAAAAGGTTAAGGCTTAAGGAAGAAGAGTGGGGAACTGTTTTACACTACTATAGAAGAGCTGAATGGAGAAAAAAAATTAAACATTGTACTACTCAACACAAAGTCTGGATTCAGGCAAGGGTAGGAAACACGTCATCAGCTCTGAAGTCTAACTGATCATTTAGTATTAACGGAGCAGTTATAATAGTGCCTATGCACTTTGGCTCTATACACGTAGAGCATACTTACTCCTCTGGAGCTGGACAGAAGCAGCCTACGACAATCCACCTGACACATGTACACTATGGCATCAGTAATGTTCAGGCACATGTTACAGTACCATCACTTTCATTATGGCTAGACCTCCCATGCTGAGAGGATTAACAGGTAATAACCAGCTCAGGGTGGCCTGGTATCTTCCAAAGGTGTGTGTATTTTCAACCTCCCGTGACTTTCTATTTCTTACCAGCGCTATATTAAGACAAACAGGGTATAAGTACAGTTGTAGAGGCAAAAGTGACTCAACACAGCTGTAGCTTTTACCTTTCTAGTAATGGTAGGCAGTTTGTAAGGATTACTCTTGAACCAAATTTAACCTGAATACAAAAATATTCTACTGGTGCCCTTAAGCTGGCTTTCTTCATGTATTTTAGTCTCAAAGGAAACCATTTACACTTCATTGCGGGAAGGCAGAAATGCAGTAATACTACCAATGCTGAAAATATTCTCAGTTTGCACAGTAACTACTTGTTACTTTTCCTTCACACACCGGGTTGTATGTCTTTAACACGCACACAGAGGGAAGATACCAATGTTTAGTACATTCAATTTCCTAAAAACAAACAAAAAAAGCCCCCGCCCAAATCCCCTCCTCCCCCCAAATATACTACTTGAAAACTAGCAATGACTCAAATCCCTCAGCTACTGTACAGAGACAGCCAGCGATGGAGCATCTAGACTTGACTTTTATTACAGTTCATCCCTTGCCTGACGCAAGACAAAGCTATGGAGTGATTCAAGGTCTCTCGTGCCATTGTGTTCACTGACTTTCTTTCCACCTCGGAAAAGCAGAAGTGTAGGATAACCACGTACCTTCAAAAGACACACACACAACAGAGACTTGTTACAAATGTCAAAACTTACTGGTATCCTTCACTTGTATTTACCTGACTCTGAAAAGACACAAAACCCCTCTAAAACAATAAGCTACTTTAACTGAGAAGAAAAGCATCAAACCAACCCAAACACCACTCCAGAATTTCCAGTTATATTCACAAAGTCCAAACAGACATGCTTATTACATAGTGACAGAAAGGTGCAATAAGTAAAACTAAAGCTAATTAGAGCAACTTGGTCTACTGGAGATGTTCCTGCCCATGGGAGTGTGGTTAGAACTAGGTGCTCCTTAAGGTCCCTTCCCACCCAAACCATTCTATGACTCTAGGATAAGTGATTGGGATAATATATGTTAATCTAGGCTCTTGGAATGGCAGTTCCAGCTCTGTCAGTTGTCTGCCTACCAGCACCAAAAGATTTTTATTTCCCCTAGAAACAGAACTTTACATTAGCTACAAGAAGACTGCTTTGGTGTGCTCTCACAGAGGGAGGCTTCTTAAATGAGAGACTTCTTCAGCTTTATCCAATAATGAGAATGACCAAGTCTGACAGGCCAGGAAAGAAACGGTGTCACCAGGTGCTGTTCTAACTACCTCTCGTTTGGCTAACAGAGAACACAGCTGTGCTGTCAACAGGCACCTGCAGCATAGCAGCAGCTCTGTTGCATGCTGGAGCTGCTAACATTTGGTACACAATACTATCCTGTTCATTTCAGATCTTTCACACTTACAGAAAATCTGCTGCAGACGTTACGTTCCACAGTGCAGTCTACTTCTGCTATTTTGACATCAGTCAAACCTGGAAATTGCTCTTTGGCAAGGTTCTCCCAAGTTGGAGCCAAGTTCTTACAGTGACCACACCTAGAAACAAAAGAGGGAGATCTGTTTAGCAGATACACCTTTCAGTTTATCTCTACTGTCTTGATGCAATGGCTGCAAGTTTAACCAGCTGCTTTTCCTATCCCCTAATGATTTGGCCCTCCAACTCCCTTGCACTATTGTGTCACTAAATGAGCTATGAAAATGAGCGATTTTATGTACGTGAAGCACTGAAGTAGTTTCTGGCTTTCATTCATCTCATCTGGAATGCTATTTTGGATGTCAGTGCATTAACATTTTACCCTACAGAAAATATGAAGCCAAGTAAACACAAGCACAGAGGATATTTAAATGAGGAAAAAAACCCAACCAACAAATCCACATTTTAAGTAAGGCATAGCACGTCGGAAGTACAAATTAAATTTTCAGGTGGCATGTGCTAAAGCTACATAGCCCAAGTTTAATTATTTATGAGATTTTAATTTCCCTATTAAATTTCTTCCAGTTCCTAATGGCCTCCTTGTCCAATATATAGTAAAGTATTAATTTTGTTTATATTTTGAACTTGGCTTAGCCAAGTTCATAGCTTGAACTTCTTATTACTGCCTGCCTTCAAGAATAATTCCCAAAGCACTTCAGACTTTAAAGCTGCATTGCTCATTCTATTCTAACCCAGCTGCAGCTTATCTGAGTTAGTGAAAGAGCCTCTAATTGCCTTGAGACTGGATCAGGGCATTTACAAAAATAATAGAAGATGTCTCAGCCAGAGTTTTCTTAATGCAAGCCTGTGTATATTTGAACCACCTTGTTAATACACAGTGACAGCATAAAAGCATTTCTGACCATGCACAAAAACTACTAGAACAGGCTGATTTTATGCTTACTATGCAAGTTTACATTAATATTTATCCAAAACAAACTGAAAGACAGAACTAGCAAGCAACATAGTAGTGTTTGCTGAGCCCTATACAACTTCATCCATTTGGAAGAGAAGGTCTTTTATATGCAGAGCACTACAACTGTATACATAAGCTAAGACCAGGATAGCAGCTACATAAATATAGGAAGTATTTTCCTCAATGGTGGATTTCTGAATATTGCAGCAGGGAGCACACACTGGTTTATGAATCTGACTGCATCCTGAACCATCACGTCTCAACTGACTACCCGACACTGATAGTATCTGTGAGATCCAGCAGCACCCCATCAGAATCTCATCAGATGAGGATATAACTAAGTGCAGTATTAGTAAGAAATGTTAATTAAAAAGGGAGCCTTTCTTTATCATCTCAAACTTTTCCAGAAAATTTTCGCAGATAATGAACTCCTATATGTGCCAACAAGCCCTGTGTTCAGAAATCAGACTAGGAACTGCTTTGTGCACAGGTTTAAAATGAATTTACCACCCAGTTCTGCTGGTGGTGTGGTAAGAGTGCAGGCACAGATTCCATATCAGTCCCTCACAGCACACAGAGGGGATAAATGGAATGAGGAAAGAGCACTGACCATGAAGGGGGCTGTGTGTGTGCATATGGGCAGAATATTTCTTAACACAGTGGTGGCAGATACTTGCCCACATCCAAAAGCAGGTCTTTCAGATATAAGAGAGTACGGAAGTGGCTCTCAAGCAGTAAACCACACAGGTAAAAAAGGTGACAGCACTGGAAAAGACTGCATCATTGAGATTACATAAAACAACACTCCCCCTGGTACTTTTTGCCTACAATAAGAAACACATTGATGCATTCATGCCTACTGCCAAAGTTAAACTTCAATCTTTTGATACTCCTGAGCATATTTAAATATGGGTTGCACTTGCTTGTGTTGTTTTGTAATGGTGACCTTCCACTACCCCAAACAAAAGATCTTTTTATATTTCATATATGGTACTAACGGGATGGCTAATGATGAACTCAGTGATGTGTTATCTTTCACACAGTGAAAAACAGTTTTATCTCTTCCCCCACACCAGGCTTCCTTCTATTGGCTGAAAGACTGGTCAATGGATGAGAAAGATGGCATGCAAGTTTCATTAAATTCGTATTTTAGATCCAGACAACAAATACAATACTACACACAAAGACCTAAATGCAATGTCAGTTTAGGCCAGCAATAATCCTGAATAAGAGGTATGAACTTACCATGGAGCATAGAATTTAATAAATGTAATCCCCCGAGCAATGGTTGCATCAAAATCTTTTTCAGAGAGAGAGAGCACTGTAGCCTGTTCAAAAAACAAACAAAAAGTGTCAAAACCTTTTGTATATGCAACATCAGCCAAACGAGGTTTATCTACCTGAAAGGGAAACTCAAACTGGAAAAGATAATGTTACCGATAATATAAATGAGTAGCAGGAGTACACCTCACTTTTACTCCTCAGCTACTTTCCTCCCCTGGAGAGCTGTAGAAAAATGCGTATTTCACACTGAATCTCATCCATAATTGGAAAAATAAAACATCCTTGTTTTCAAGGGATTTGCCTGTATCCAAATTTTAGTTGTTGGGGAAAGAAAAAAAGAAAAAAAAACCCACTGCCTTCATTATAATACACTGCCATGAAAATGTTTCACAGAACAGCCCTGAGAGGAGTTGGCTCAAAGCACATAATGGCCATCTGAGAGTTTAATGAGGTATTCGAGGCATACTATGATGTCTTGACAGCTGTTCTCCTTCTACTATATCCCTGCATTGCATACATAGAAGAACACTCTTACCAGAAACACATATTTGCCTGTCAAGAGGACATCACCACACCACACTTACACGGATGCCAGGAATAATTTTTACTCCTGATAACATCAGGAACAAAGGCATGGAAGTGATGGGAGGCTTGCACATTGCTTACAGATAGTCTTACATGAGAGCACAGAACCGTAACAAACTTCATTTTTTGTGTGAGACCCTTATGGGTGGGAGGGATTAAAAACCAACCAAACAAAAAAAAACCCCAAACAAATCTCAAGCCTATAAAAACTTCAAATTCAAATGAAAGCAAAACAGCAGTATAACTGACAGTATTACCAACTCTACTTTAAACATAGTAAGAGTTTTATAAAGAGAAGCAAAAAGGAAATCGAAATTACAAATTACCCAGTATCTTTAAACATTTCTATAAAAAACTGTTAATGCATGAAATTAAGTTATTATTAAACTTGCATTACACCCTCTAAAGAATTATTTAGAAATTACACTTCCTAATTATTAAATAATTACAAATAAATTAGGAAAAAGAAAAGCAGTAAATAGTATTATTCTATTCTGAATTTCCTAAAGTGATACCAGATGTTCCAGACATCATTTACAGTCTAAGATACCAGATCTGAAAAACCCATAAATGCCATCTTCCCTATGACCCACATAGTAAAACAAATATTAAAGATCCACAGATTACTATCAGAATAGCAACGTGAACTCTATAACCATAAAAATAAATTTAGCATCAGATAGCTCAATTTTAGCTTGGTTTCTTAAGAAAAGGCATCTTATGCAATCACATAGTCCGAGCACCTTTTGATCACTCTACCTTAATCCATCTGGATAATTATTGAGTAATTTTAGTCATGTCTGGTAGGAGAGAAGTCTCACGGACATAGCAGTACAGCTTCTGCAAAATGACTGGCAAGTATTTGGCCTATGTAAGACATGGGGGAATCCATGTAGGGGCTCAACACTGGGACACAAACTTGGAGTCTGAACTCAATTGCTTTTGCTGCCTGTGGCACCAGCTGTGGACTGCTGATGGTAAATGCTGTCAGTGTATGCTGACTACATGGGCTAGCACTTTTGTTTCAAAATTAACAAAACCAAAACCAGAACCAAGGTGCACGAAGATGGGCAGCCCTAGTGGCGTTCAAAGCTGTGTTGCACAGTTGCAAAGACAAGTGGAGACCTACACTGTGTCTATTATTTGGCAAAAAGTGTCCCCACAATTCATTCCTGTTTGTATGCGTACTGGTGCATGCAAGGCTTAAGTGGGAATCTGCATCACATGTGGTTTGCATTATCTCTATTAAAATAGAAAGACAACTAATTACTTTCTGCACTATACTAACTTCTTGGGATCTCCCAGATATGAGGTCAATTAAAAAAAAATAAAATTGAAGGGTATGAAAATTGCATATACATATCATGTTTGGTAAGCTACTTTATGCAAGCTGAGTAACTGTTAGAAAAGCCAACTGAGAAGGGCAATATTCTCCTGTGAGAAGCTTCATATAAACTGCATTTCTATAATAATGTTGATGCTTCTTAAGTACGTAAGTTCATTCTGCATCACAAGGGAGTGTAAATCACAAGGGAGTGTAAATCACTGTCCCTTATTTTCTAGGCAGAAGTATGTTTTCCACATTTCCTAATAGAGTATGCTTGAGAACCACCCTTAATTTCTCAGCCTCACCAATTATACATTCATCTACAAGAAAAAATGGCAGATGAAGTACCAAAATGATTATAAAAGAAAACTACACAACACCAAGTACAACTATGCAAAGGTGATAAAGTTATTCCTGTCAATTCCTTGGCAACACTCACAACCCCTGTAGCTCCTACACCCAGGATTAAAATCAGCCTCCCAGCCCAAGGAGTATTCTTGTCACAGGACATGTTCCTTGCCACTTTAAGATTAGTCTTTATAATCTTTGTTTGTTTATTGTTTCTGCAGATAGTTTATAAGTATAGGGCCTGGCTTTTTTGGGGGGTTTAGCAGCATGTGCCATCTTCCTGGGTTCAAGTGAGAATCTTGCAAGAAACATTCACCTCCATACTGATGAAACATGCTGTCATACAAACCAAGATGCTAGCAGTTTTGCAGGGAAAAAAAGACATTTCTTGTAGCTAAACCATAAAAACAGAGCTCAATTTTTTTTTCCTTCTCCTTTATTAACCTGAATTCATCAGTTTAATAAATGCATCACTAGGAATCATGGTCTGATTCCACTCATTAATTACCAAAAAAATAACCAGGAAAGTATTTGGCACAGTTTACATCTAGAAATCACCAAGCTATCAAGAGAGAGAAACTCATAGAAGACTCAGACCGCCTGCTGAAGCAGTTTGAACATGTCTAACGTCGCTGCAAAGTGCAGGAACACTTACCTCAACATGGGTGGGTTCTGCGGGAGGCTGTGGGGCTTCAGCAGGTTTATCTGCTGGTGGCTCTTTCCCAGAGCTCTGTAGCTGGGAATCCACATATTCCTTTAAGGAGTCAAAGTCCCTCTTCCCTTTGTACTGGTCATTCTACAATTACAAAATAGTATGTGCTAGTGTATATATGCAGTTAATCTAGCAAATAAATAATTAGCAAATAACTACCAGAAAAAACTAACACAGCCAAATGTAAGCATATTCACAATAAATATAATTAGCTAGTCGTTAAACCTCTCCACGGCATTCCATACACTCCACATCTTCAGGATTTGCCATAGATTCTTCAGTCACAAAAGGGAACAATCTAAAATTTCCTTGAAATGAAAGGTATTTCAGAAACACAGAAGCAAATTCTAGGAACTTTTCCACTTTGACCTTCCTCTCTCACTCTAGTCAGATCTTTCAAGGTCTTTGGTGGGTTTTTTAACCTAAAAGCTACTGGGATTAACAATAGTTGCTACAATATGTAGCTATCACTGTTTCATGGTGGTATCTGTTACCAGGAGAGCTCTGTCCAGTGCTTTGACAGGGCTGAAAGACTCAACTTGCATGTCATCTGACTACATAGTTGCTGACCAACACACTTGTCACACACTCTTGGAAAACCCAAACCCTAAGGCAATGGTCTCCAGGCAACCGAGTTAACCTAGGAGCAGGAGACAACAGCTGCCTGCTGTGGGGCAGGCATTTCCAACAGCACCAGTCTCATGAAAGTGAAGTTGCATTTTTGAACCTGCACATAAAGCCCTCAACCAGCAAGATCTGTGAGAAGCCATGGTTTGCCTCAGTTCCTTCCCCATATCTCAGGTACTTTCACAACTCTAGAGAGCAAGAAATCAGAGCACCTTTGAGCAGTTTCTAGTCATTCAAATCCACTGTTGGCCATCTCCAAACTGGCTTTTGTGTGACTGCTCATAGTGTTCTTCACGAAAATCAGTACTATTTTCTCTGTTCAAACAAGAGATCATCTTTTGGAGACACTATATATCTATTTTGAGTAGAATTCATGAGTTTTGATCCCATGAGGTGTGGGCTAGAAGATATACTCCCTCTCACAGATGAGGAATAATCTTCAAGAAACAGCATACAATCTTCCATATGTTGGAAGGAAGAAAAGACGCCTCTTCATCTCTTTCCCACGTTTTTTGGAACTCTTTCTAACAATTTTGTCATTGATAATGTTACTTGTAACTATAGCTACTTTCCCCACACTGGTCTAAATCACAAAAGAATTAATCTAAGATGATGACAAAAGCCTGTACCTGCTTATTTGCACCCATTTCATCAGAGCAGTGGCAGTGCCCACTCATTCTTCCCAGGGTTTCTGCTGCATCTAACCAAGAAGTATGGTGTGATGCCAGACTTGCGTTATAACAATAGGGATGGACAATAGGGATGGATGGCTGAAGCAGTTGTCCTCCTCCTCCCCTCCCTTACTGAACAGTATAAGAGCAGCAGAAGAGATTTCCAGGAATTTCTTGATCAGATTAGTGGAAAACTGTTGAAGTTTTGTGGAGATCTTTGTGTGTGTTTGTTCTTTTGTTTGAATATATTTTATCAGCCCACGAAAAACCACGATTCTGGGGGCAGTATGCCACCAGGGAATACCACACTGCCAACGGAGAAAAGCCAGCCTGATGTCAACCAAAACACATTGCTCAGTCTAACAGCTGAGATTCAGTTTTACCAAATACAAGAGCAGGGATCTGACTTCTCCTTTCACTGCACTCCCGATGGAAATAACTGAGCAATTCAAACTTCAATAATTACAAAGGGTCAAGAAAAAATATTGATCTGGCTGCTCGAGAAAAACCACAGCTAACTTTTCTAGATCAAGACAGTATGGTTCTGGCAACGTATCTTGCCGTCTGTAGCTATCTGAAAAATAAAAACAAACCAGGTGAAAAACTATCCTGAATAAACAGCAAAACACTTCCACATTTAATTAACTGAAAACACCTCTAACTTTGGGCACGCCACCATGTTTGACTTGAGCATTCCCTCAACTTCCATATCTGCTCCAACATGTGCCAGGTACCGCTGCTCAAGCAATAGCAAAATTATGTAGTCCTGGTGTGAACCAGGCTGGAATTCAAAAATCCCAGCGCTGCTTCATTAAATTCTCTGGAGTGTCTGATCTTACAGGGGTGCTTATACCAAACCTCACAGGCACTAGTATGTATTTATGGCTAATTTCTCTTTAGAGTGCCAGAAAACTGCCATGGGCAAGAGCTACTAAACTGGACTGAGTAGAAAAACAACTCTGATACCGTAAGGTGTTCAAAAGGAATGCAAGATGAATGCAAAGCCCTCCAAAACTTAGCAGGTAACAGCTGAAAGAAGAGTTCTAGGTTCTCTGCATGCAGACCTGGTTTTATTTCTTAGATTGCTTAGGGTTGGAAGGGGCCTTAAAGATCATGTAGTTACAACCCCCCTGCCATGGGCAGGGACATCTTCCACAAGACCAGGTTACCCCATACAGCCTGGCCTTGAACACTGCCAGGGATGAGGCACCTGCAACTTCTCTGGGCAACCTGTTCTAGCATCTCACCACCCTCACACTAAAGCACTTCTTTAAATCTAATCTAAATCTTCCCCTCTTTCGGTTTAAAGCCACTACCCCTTGTCCTGTCACTACATGCCCCTGTAAAAAGGTACAGATTTCTTGTAGGCCTCCTCTAGGTACTGGAAGGCTGCTCTCTAAGGTCTCCCTTGCTTGTTCTCCAGGCTGAACAAGCCTAACTCCCTCAGCCTGTCTTCACAAAATTGGTACTCCAGCCCTCGGAACATCTTTGTGGCCCTCCTCTGGAGTCACATATTTAATTCATCTTGAAACTGTGAAACATATGATAAGCAACACTACTATTTATATGTTTATTTGCTGCTGTTCATGTACATGGTATTTATAAATATTTTACTTCCTAATATTGTAATTTTTTTAATTGCTACATGGAAAAGTATCAATTGGGCCCACAGGACTTTCACTGTCATATGAAGTGTTCAGATTTATAAGAAGGAAATTTTTCACTACTCAAACATCACTCAGATACCACTTACAGGTGAAAGCCCTATGATAAACACTGTGAAAATTATGTCCTTTTAAAATTATTTCATCCATGGTATTGTGTTCCATAGGAGGTAAGGTATTAAGATGAAGTAAACCACGATTCCTCTTGCACAGTAGAATAATTGGAGATATTGTTTACAGATTTATGAACATCATATCAGTTAGTTGCAGAACATAAAGAGCCAAATAGCATCTTGTATTTCTGGATGAAGTATACCCCTTCCAGTACTCAACTGAACCTCCACCACATTTTCTCTCACAAGCAGACTTTCGTATATACCCTCTTGATCTATTTTTCCCATGACACAAACACAATCCAAGTATTATTCAGAAAAAATGGTTTTATCTTTTGCTGAGCTTGCAGACTCACCTTTTCACCATTCCTAAACCACAGGAGCGTGGGATAGCCACGAACCTGAGTTTCAGAGCAGACTTTGGAATGCTGGGTACAGTCAACCTACAGTTTAAAATAAATAAATAAATAAATAAACCCTTGAGTGTATAAAATAAACATACAACAAGCATCATAGCCTCCCTCACGTTTACAATCTTAGAAAAATACAGGAACAAGCAATACAAAGGTTGGCAAAATTCAGTATCAAGTACTGCCTTGAGAATGATTATGTCTGCCTTCCAAACAGTGGTTGGGTTGTATAACTGAGAGGCTCTGTGTCTGCTTGATTATTTTATTCCTTTTTTTTAGGAGGGATAAGGGAGGGAGGTACAGACAAGAAAGAAGTAGTAGAAGTTGCAAAGAACAATGAAGACATAATTAAATATTCCAGTCAAAAAGTACTTGGCATTCTCAATGAATAAAATCACTGAATGGACAATAAGATACAAAATGCTAATGTGAGAGTTTTAAAATTAAGATATACTGGCTCATCCATTTTTCAAAAGACTACCCTTTAAAGATTTCAGAAGGCATGTCAACAGCTACCAAGTTAACTTTACCACAAGGGAAGTTCCAAGTGCATAGCAACATTCAATTCTAATGTGTCATAAACCAATCTGTAAAGTTATCAGTTTCCCATCCTTTCTTGAAGCAGGAAAAAAAGATAACTTCAGCATTAGAGTCATTGCTCAACACAGCATTTGGATTATGAATTTTATATTAGAAACACTTTTCCCTAGATCACTGAAGATCAATTCTAAAGATTAAAGAGCATCCTGTCAGTGGTACCTCTGCTGTTAAGACACTATTCTCCCAAAACACATGACGGTCATGGTTCAATCTTCTCAGAAACAGTTGTGTTTCCTGTTTACTTACAGACTTACAATCTTAGCCAAGACATGTTTCAAATAGTTTCACAAGGTATACAGTTTCACAAAATTGATTAGGCATCCAGACAAATCTCAGTGGCTTTATGAAACAGAACTACCAGTAAGAATAACTGCAAACATGATAGACAAGTGAATAAAACAAAAACTTTGGAATTTTTTGTTAGTTTTTCTCTGGCTAGCAAAGAATGGGAACTTCAAGAAGCTGCTTAAGCTAAGCAAAGATTTTACCAGGAAATCAGCAGATGCAACATTTGATACAGACAACATCAAGGGAGCAATAGCCTGCGGTATTTTAGTCTCAGAGAGAATTCAATTTTATAGCCAGGTCTCAATTTTTTTCATACCTAAATATATGTATGTCTTCTCTATGAAGTTCAGACATGCTGCCCTGCTCTACATCTACAGCGTACCTCCATTTCTGGATTTTCAAAAGCATTAAAAATAATAAATAAAAAAAGTCAAGCTCATCACCCTCAGTAACAGCTGAAAGCGCTATAAGGGCAGAGGCAAGAGAAGACAGCTGGGGTTTTGTCCCTCTGCAGGGCTGACAACACTGCTAACCATTATGCAGTCTTTCAGATCACTGGTATCACTTGGAAAGCTTAAGGATATGGAAGTTGAGCCCTGTCAGTTTTTCACTGTTGGCAAGTACAGAGGGATTCACATCATGAGCCACCTGGACTTAGGTATGGGTCAGCAAATAAAGCCTGTAACTGCAATTGCCAGACCACCTCCATACCTCAGCACAGAAGTCACTCCACGTACGAGTAACAAGCTCCCATGGTAAATACACCACAGAACCTGGTTATCAACCCTAAGAGAAATAGTAAAGCAGGACAAGATATCAGTTTTTAAGGTGAAGACCTCCTGAAACCTTTAGAAAGTTCTAGGGAGGTAAAGGGGAAAAAACCCAAACAATGAAGAAATAATTCATCATAAGGAGCCCTGTAGATCTAAAGCTTGTTAAGGAATCCAGTGTGTTAAAGAGCAAATTAAAAGTCACTTTCCCATTCAAAACAAATACTGACATCTACCAAGGTTTGAAAAAGGGGAAGCATAATAAAAATAAATCTCAAAATGTTACTTCATGCATATGAAGTGTTGGACTTATTCCTGTGTCTCTCTCCCAAACATAGGAAGCTAGCTGTGTTTCTAACAAGTCCTTGCTTAAAATGAGGGAGTCCTGTCAACTGTGGATGCATGATGGGGGAAAAAAAATCACCAAATTAAAATAGAAGCTGTGACTACAAAAGTATTTAAAAGGTGACAAACAAACAATTGTTATTTGTGAATCAAAGCACAAAAACTATGATACTTGGCTGAAACATGCATTCACACAAAATATCTTTTAGATGAGGAGCATTTCACCTACCTTGCCAATCTTGACAGTTTCTGAATGCTCAAAGGCTTGAGCCAGCTGTTCCCAGGTTGGGGCCAAAGCCTTACAGTGACCACACCAAGGAGCAAAGAATTTGATGAAGTGATTACCTTTTAAGTCGAAGGGGGAAAAAACAAAGAAAAAAAGAAAAGAAAAACCACATTTAACTCATTTGGAATGAATTTGGCTGCAGTTAAAGACTAGGTTCTAATCTCAGACTGCAAATTTATCATGGTATTTCCTGAGTTAAAGATAGGAAACACTGTAAATCAAAGGCCAGGACAGAATGCTTCAGCAATTAGGTTTTCTATACTGTATGCAGTCCCAGTGTTGCCAATTTCCCTGAAAATCCAAACAGCCTCACAATTTAATGCCAATAAATGAGATATTAAAGCTGTTAATTTTAACCTAACCATTGGCCAAACGTCTAATTCTATCATGTCCATCACTTGACCTATTAGAGAGTAGAAAGAACCACCAAAGCATGTGTGTTCATAACACCATAAATGAAAGTAATTATTAGACTTTAACTTACATATTTATTAGGAAACACCACTGCATTAAGCCAATGAACTACCTAAATCATTTTGTTCAGCTTTACATTCTCCTTTTTCTGCCCTGCTCTTCGTATTTTCATGTTAACTACTCAGGAATCACTGCCTTCAGTAGACTGCTGCAGTGGTTTATAGAGACGTTTAGCTTAAAAGTATAATCTTAGTTGCAGAGTACTATTTCCTTCAATTTCCTTCAAGGAATTTCCTTCAATTGAGATTACTATTAATTCAAGATGTTTTGTACAAATCAAGGCAAGACTGTTAATATGAAATAAAAATTAACTTAATTAAACCAGAGAAAAAACCTAATTTGAAGGAAACACCAGCAACTGGAGAATGTTTCTTTCTAACAGAGGTATTCATAATCCTTTGAAGACTGTTTTGGGGCTGATACTACTAGAATTCATTTCCAATTTGAGGGCTTGTTCACAACAGGAGGTAAGAGGAAAGATGTCATAAAATAACTAGGAAATGGAAACTGCAGAAATACTGTACTCTAACTTGCCTGGTCTGCACATTGAAGACTTTCAAATTGATTGACATGCTTTGCTTTGGTCAAACTGCAAACTGAAATTTCTTATGAATAAGTATCTAGTCAAAATCATCTATTCCATGCCACATACTCTATGATATACCCTCCTCCCCGACAGAAACAAAATCTTTTTTACCCTAGAACATGAAAAAGGTAAAGTAAAGGGAGACTTTTTAAGAACAAAAGTTAACCTTCCAGCTGGAACTGCTAAGCCTCCTGTTAAAATGGTTTGATATCCAAGAGGAGACTGGTGATGAGTGGCATTCCTCAGAAGTCAGTGCTGGGAGTGGTGCCGTTCAATATCTTTATTGGGAACATGAACAATGGGATTGAGTGCACCATCAGCAGGCCTGCTATCAGCACCAAGCTGTGTGGTGCAGTCGACGTGCTGGAGGGAAGTGATGCCATCCAGAGGGACCATGAGAGGCTTGACAGGTAGTGCAGCACAAACCTTAGGAAGTTCAGCAAGGCCAAGTGCAAGGTCCTGCACCTGGGTCAGAGCAATCCCAAGCACAAACAAAGGCTGGGTGGAGAATGGACTGAGAGCAGCCCTGAGGGGAAGAATTTGGGGGTGCTGGTTGATGAGAAGCTCAACATGACCCAGCAGTGTGTGTCTGCAGCCCAGAAAGCCAACCGTATCCTGGGCTGCATCAAAAGTGGTGTGACCAGCAGGTCGAAAGAGGTGATCCTGCCCCTCTGCTCTGCTCTCGTGAGACCCCACCTGGAGTACTGCATTCAGCTCTGGGGCTCCTTCAGAAGGATGTGGGCCTATTGGAGCGTGTCTAGAGGAGAGCCACAATGATGAGAGGGTTGGAGCACATCTCCTATGAAGACAGGCTGAGAGAATTCGGGTTGTTCAGCTTGGGGAAGAGAAGGTT